>JAULBZ010004049.1:0-15365 GCA_032360805.1 Neoturris breviconis
TTTCAGAATACTTGGCTGAAAATATTCTGAAAGATCTCTCCTCCACAGTGATGACCGGCTGTTATTTCAAGCCCTGAACCAGTCAAATGCAAATTTGTTTATTTAATTTCCTCTAAACATACGAGCCTGAGTGGAACTGTCAGACATCACCTGTGGAGGAGTGTGTTTTGAGGCCTTCACAAGTGATATCCGCAGTTATGTTATTTACAGTTATTTAAATAGTTGTATTACTGAATATTTTAAGTGGTCGAGATAAGAGTAAAATAATCATCACAGAGGAGTGCTTTTCGAGCATAGCTTCAGGCTACAAAGCCTGAAGCTATGCTTAAAAATCCCTTCTCTACAATGATTATTTTCTCTTATTTCACCTACTGAATTTATCTTCCTTTCAGGTAAGTTAGATCAGAAGTATACATTTGGAATTATACCAGCCCCAAACAGTTCTCAAAATCGCTACAGCATTACCTGTGGAGGAGTGCAATTGAACATAATTTTTAGCTGGTTCAGCTGAAAATTATGTTCAAATGCACCCCTCCACAGGTGATTGCCATAGTGAATACAAAGGACTGCCAAACAACTTGGATATAATTGACTTTCTGCTATATCGATGGAAGTTTGACAGAAATTTAGTGCATTATAAAGCGAACAAGATATTTTGAACATTATCTTTGACATACTTTTCAAATGACTTCTTCATTCATCAAATGTAGGCATCATAAATTTGCCAATCTATACCAAAACAAGTATTGCAGATAATCAAAATTATTTTTAACTTATGATACAAAGTTCTATTGTTTCGTATTTACTCACAGAAGTATCATTCAAAGTGAAGTTATATCATCTTTGTTGTGCTATTTTTGTTTATTACTACAGCAGATCTCTGTGAAATTAGCTAGATACTTTGTGATACAATTTGCTCGTTTTAGACAACTAAAAGAATGTAAAAACATGTTCTGTATACTATGTTGTAAAAGTTTAGCCGAGACTAGACTCCTAAATACTTTCAAAAGAGCAACACAAAGTTTACCTTATACAGTTCGAGTTTTAAGTACATCTTTCACCAACAGTACCTATGAATCTACAAAACAGGTACATATTTTTTCCGTTGTGTTTTTCAACCCAGTCCCATGCTAAAGTGCAGAATACTCTATTTGTACTAATTTTGCAAGTATTTATTTTTGCACAGCGAGAAAAAATGTTTTTTTGCGCGTGTTAATATTCACGCATTCATGATATGTGCATATTGATTTTTGCACAATATCTGTGTATACTAAAACTTTCACAAAAACTAATGGTGTTGTGCATTTACATGAAAATAATATGCACAGAAGTTAGTACTGATAAGGTGTTTGAACAAAAAAAAAGTACCTGCAGAGAAAAGTCAACGAACAAACCAATGTTGAGTTCGAAATAACTCTGTGAAGGAGGGATTTTTGAGCATAACTTCAGGCATTGTAGCAAGAAGCTATGCTCAAAAATCACTCCTCGACAGTGATTTTGTGTTCTTATTTTAAACAAACCAATCCAATCCAATTTTATTAACTGAGAGCTCTTCCCTTCTATGCTGATACCTGTGAATTTATGAATTTCCTACGTTTTTGGAAAACTGAATTGTTACCAATTATTCGTGTTGGAATCAAAAATTATTAAAAGACAAGCATATCAGGAGGAGTAAGATCTAAGAATATTTCTCTATGTATGATGTGTAAGAAAGATGTTATCAGTGAGTAAAGTAAGAGTAAATAATCACTGTGGAGGAGGTACTTTTGAGCATTGCTTTAGACTTTATAGTCTGAAGCTAGCTCAAAAATTACTCCTTTGCAGTGATTATTTGCTCTTATTTCAACCACTGGATATATAAAAATGCTCTTAAGGTTGATTTCCATTAGACAGAAAATTCATTGTGTAAGTTGAAAGAAGACATTCCATTGGCAGGAATTGACATCACACATCGCGTGATGTCATTTTCTACATAATGGAAATCAACCATTATTTCAATTCCTGTTTTTTTGTTGAAAAAAATGGCTTTCAAGAAATCAGTATTTATGTTGATGAATTAGCAAATTTCTCTTCAACTTGTTGTAGAAGCCATCATGGGTAAATCTTCTATACAAAGATGATGTGGAAAGTAATTCACATATTAAGCAACTAAAGAAAAGATTAAATGTGGCTTTGACATCAAAAAGAAGCCATGAAAAGGGTGATTTGATGCCTTTTGTAAGAAATATTTAATAGAGTTGGATATTTACTTTTTACTACTTTTGAAATAAATTTTAGTTTAGAAGAGGAGGAGTTTAAACTATCTTTAAATTTAGTATTCGAAATAAGAGCAGATAATCACTGTGGAGGAGGGATTTTTGAGCAGAGCTTCAGGCTACAAATCCTGAAGCAATTCTTAATAATCCTTCCTCCACTGTGATTATCCTCTCATATTTTTATTTTGGTACTGATAGTATTCTTGTGTATTGTCATTCTCAGGGGTTAAAATAACTGCAGTCATCACTGTGGAGGAGAGATACTTCAGTATATTTTCAGCCATGTTTGGGGGGAGAAAATTTGGATTACTTTGATAATGCAAATACATTTAACATAAAGATGATATTTCACTTTCAGTTATTTTCTTTTCTGAAACCTAAAACTGTTTTTCATGGGGAATGCATTTAGCAGAAAAGACCTTTGAGTTGAAAGTACTAGCACACTAGGCTATAGAAGTCTTACTGCAATATGTTTAGTGTTATTTCACTATACCCAAGAAAGAGTGAAAATTTATGTGTTTTTATTTTGTTCCCTTAGCCAAATATATTATTAGCCCACTAAGCCAAGTTTTGGATGGGCTATTGCTATCACTTTGCAGTGGCGGCAACCCCCTTTTCTTAATAGATCCCGAAGTGCTAGCATATTGAAATTTGGTACCAGCATTTGTGGCAATCTTTTTGATTTTTGATTTTTTCACTCGGTCCTGAGTTTTGGGCAAAAAGAGTCCAAATTGAGTTTTCGGCCCAATGAACCAAAAAGGCCTTGTACCAAAATTTACCTGGAATTTGGTTATGGCATTTTAGGCAAAATTATGAGACTGCTGGCCAAATTGTTTTCAATTTTGTCAACTCGAGACCGAGTATCAGCGAAAAAGGGATTTTTTCAAAAGTGAAGGACATTTTTTGAACATTTGATTTCTAAGACTACTACATTCAAATTTTTACCCAAATGGCAAGAGGAGAAGTATCTTGGGGAAGCTTCTTCATCAATCTTTTGAGATTTTAAGAATCAAAGTCTTCATTTTAATTTTGAGAAGCTTTCTTCTTCTATTTTGAAATAAATATTAATGTGCATTAATGTGTATTCACTTTGGGGCCATTTAATTACCATCATGAGTCATCAAGTTTATAACATTATTAATGACTCATGATTCAAATTAGAAATATAATGACAATACAAAATTCAACAGAGGAAGAGTTTTTTAATAAAATAATAAATTGTATATTACTCCCAATTTAAATTAGAAATATAATGGCAATATACAATTCAACAGAGGAAGATTTTTTGATAAAATAATAAATTGATTTAATGAATATGTAATCTTCTATTTTGTTATTCTTTATTTCTTTTTAATTTAATAACAGATGATGACAACCACCTTTACTTATTTTATTAACTTAATAAATTAAAGAACCATTGGTCTGCTTATTTGTAAATATTATTATCACGTGATCAAAACAACGCAAAATCAAAACAAATATGGCGTGTTTCTTAGCGAAACTCACAAGAATTTTTTAGAATTGCCAACATGCAAACTTTCATTTATATACACAAAGTAGAAACTGTTGAATATGAATAATTTATGAACTTAAATTCGCATGTAAACCTTTTCCAATTCCGATCGTACGTGTACGTATGTGATGTGATAGTGGAGAAAGTAACTGTTTTGAAAAAACATACAAGAAACTATGGCTAGCTAACTAGCTATTTATCGACTTTTTTCAGACAAAAGTATGCATACTCCTTTTGAATGCATTGATTTAAAAATTAACTTAAATCTGTGATACAGGGAGGGTGCCGATCCCCCGGACATTCAAGGGGGTGTCTGGGATTCGAAAAAACTATTGATTTACCCTGGACTATGTACGGAGAGGAATAGTTCAACTTGATAAAGTCATGAATTCACCCTCAGACATGTCCGGCATATGTCCCATGTTTTTTGACGAAAATGTATTTTTTTAACCCGGATACCATACTGTAGTCACAAGAAAAAAGAGGGTCTAAAAGCAATTCATCAATCGACCAAAAAGGTGTAGAAACCATCTGGATTTATACTCGGGATGGTAACACACCAAAACCTTTTGGCTGGTTTAACAGTATGTTTTTGTGGGTTAGAGAATATAATAGAGAACTTTGCCACTTAACAGCTTGGTTTCATATCATAGCGCGCTAGCTTCGGGGATGTAAAAACTGTGCTCTTTAAAACAAATGGTAGCCTTGTATAGATACAGGATACTCTCTGGAAAAATAAAGTTCCGAGCTCAATAGAGAGAAAGTTATTTGAGAAAGTTAGACCAAGAAATCGAAACTCGTTATTTTCAGGAAGTTCAACTCCATTTGTAATAATAGAAAGGTTCCTTATATCGGTTGATTGAAAGAAGTTGATTTTGGAAGCAGTGAATGTAACAGGCCATTTATTGCCCCTTTCAACAATAATACGTATATCAACCGCAAACCCAGCAGCCATTCCAAACTTGTCAAAGACATCATTAGACTTGCCCAAACACAAATATACTGTTGTACCATCAGCATAGACAGCTAATTTTCTCAGGATGCTGTCAGGGAGTTTGTTAATAAAGATAAGAAACATTGTAGGATCAAATGAAAATTTATATTTTAATTGAAGCCACACGCACACAGACTAGACCGGAATAGAGATAAGAAAACTGGAGATACGCTGGAGATAGCGTGTACCAAACAATGATGTAAAATTATGGTATCTCAACTCTCAACAGTAAAGACATGTGGTGTGTAGCTAAATAATCAAAAATAGTGATATCGTAGAGTTCCGATACTAGGCGCCCCGCTTACTTTCAGTTTTAGTATCCCTTTTTTGTGCCTACAATCGGGAGGCGCTTACAATTGGGGTAGTGAATCGAGGTAGTGAAAACCCTAATAAAAATTTGGTAATTATGGACAATATAAATGGAATTTCCTGCATGATATTTCACAAGATCATGTAGCTACAATCATACACAGTTTTCGTTTTGTTTTAACCCATCTAATTTTTTTTTCAGTTCCTTCCGTTCGTCTTCTTGTCTTTTAATATTTTAACGTTGTAAAAACAGGGTATTTTAATGCCTCCTTGCACCCATACTCTCTCAATAGCTGGCATCGACTGTCCGATTATGCAACAAGTTACTGTTTTAATTCCCTCAACAAGTGGCTGGTAAAGTACTTCAGCTAACATGTCTGTTATATGACCAGCTATATCGTCGTCGTTTATCTTTGCATATTTCTTTACTAAAATCGCATGGTTTGAGTATTTTGGGTTCTGCAATACAGTCGAAATTTGAGTTTATTTAACAGTGCTTTTATTGTCACACCTCCCTGGCCTATAGACACGTTAGTTATCAACAACAACAAAAAAAATATTAATTAATCTTTTTCTCAATACTAAAAGGGAGCGCTTTCAATTGGAGTTTTTTTAGTGTCTCTCAAAAATTACGTCTACTATCGGAAGGGGGCCTACTATTGGAAGCGCTTACTATCGGAACTCTACGGTATGTCGCTAAAATCAGTTAATTACAAAAGGAAGCCTCGACACAGCTACTAAATAATTGACACCCAAATGAGAAATTATATTTTAATTGAAACCACTCACCGAGCCTTGGGGAACACCAGCATTAGTAGAGTAGCTGTTAGAAGATTGACAATCTAGAACAACTCGTATTTTACGAGCTGAGAGAAAAGATTTAATTAATTCTAATAAGGTAGCAGAAACATAATAAGCTTTGAGCTTATGTAGAAGACCGGCCTGCCATACCTTACCGCAAACCTTTGATATATCTAGAGCAATAGCTCTGGATTTCCCAAAGATATTCAGAGCACAGCAAACATGCTCACTGATAACAGTTAATACATCCGCAGTTAGTATACCATAACGAACACCATCTCTATCGGCACACGACGTCGTAACATCGTTGTAACAACGTATAAACGACGTCGCGACATCGTTTTGACATCGTTCATTGTACAACGTTGTTACGACGTGTGCGTGTGCTCACTGGGATATTGAAAATCTGAGAAAAGATTGAGAGAATCCAGATGATTACCAAGGATCTGTAACCAGATTTTTTGATAAGAGAACAGAAGTATACCATACATTGAGATATGGGGTATTTTTTAATTTTTTTTAAATGACTTGATGACCCAGTTTGAGTTGTAATTGACTCTCGTGTATACATTCCTGATGAAGTAAAGAAAATTTTACGAAAAGTCAATAAACTAATCTGTTATCTTTAAACTTTTATAAGCATATACATATCATTTTGCTGGTTTTATGTACATAATCGAGATGATAAATAACGAGTTTACAACGTGGTACTTTTGTTGTTACTTCGGACTGTGAACAAGTTTTTATCAACTGAGAAAATTATACGCTACTTTTACAAAATGTATTTTTAAATGTCCGGCAACAATGATCTGATATTATGCAACTGTTCAAACTACTATGGATGCATTGAAGGTTTGAATATGCCACCAACAACGTTTTCGTGAAACGTCATAAAAAAAATTATTGGCGGACCGTTCTATAACGCTTCAAGTAAACGTTGAGAAAACGATCCACGAGGGGTAAAATACAAATCCAAGCAGCTTTTCTGGGTAACTTGTAAAAACGTTCCTTGTGAACCATTCTTATAACACTTCAAGAAAATGTTCACAAAACGTTTAAGGTTAAAATGCACATCAAAGCAACATTTCTGCGTAACGTTAAAAAAACGTTCTTACCAAAATGCTCTATAACCCTTCGCAAAAAACGTTAAAAAAACGTTTTTTATGGTTCAAATGCCCATCCAAGCAACGTTTTTGTGATTCATTATAAGAACATTCTCAGTGAAACGTCATTATAACGCTTTAAGAAAACAAATTTCTGAGTGTTTAGTTAAGACGTTATTCTAACGTCAAATAAACGTTTTCTTGTCCACTGGGTTCTGACTTGGTTCATTATTACAGAAGCAAAAATATAAAACAACTAAATGTCGTATGTATTCCTTTGGTTGGAACATCTGTGCGCATGCAATATAAAAAGAAGAAATGTTGCGAATTTCTCGTACATAGAGGTTTAAAAAACTGTCGGACTAGAAACGAGTAGGCTAGAAATAAACACGATTAAAATTCCCTATGGGATAAACATTACGTTTCTATAGTGACAAGTACAGGGTATTATTTCGCAAATTTTGACAATGATAGCTATAATAAATGTCCCATTAAGTAATATTCTTAATAAATAATAGTTCTAATAAATAATAGTCTTAATAAATGATTATCTTTTAATACATAATAGTTTTATAATACACAATAGTCAACTGCCTAATGTGGTTAATCCTTTAAATAATGATTTGTTTTAAATGAGAAGAAAAAATCTCTTCCTAATATTTGCATGTCTTAAGGATAGTTTTCATGACTTCTTGAATGTAAAACTATCCACGTTTCCTTTTTCATCAAGTATTAACATTATATATCAATGAAAAGCTAAAAGCACAAATCTTCCAATTATGAAATTGATGTTATAAATTTTTTAAATATCTTCTATCAAAAAAGCAGCTCAAGACATCGTGTTCAGCGTTTATTAATCTTCAAATTCGTATAATGCTTTACTATTTACATTAAATCAACCTCTATAATATTCATTTTAGCTTTTCATTTTTTTAATAAACTTCAGGGGGGTTGTTTACAGGAAATAATTTGATTTATTAAAAATCGGAAATATCGAGGAAAACGGATTTGTCACTTGGTCAAACTTGGTAGAAACATTTATTACTTGATTTCAGATAACTTGAAGTGTTATACAAGTATTACCAAAACACAAGTTATGTTAAAACGAATTAATTATTTGCAAAGGATTACCCACTTTAAAATATGTGGATTGAAGTTACGACATAGAAATACTGATCGGAAGATGATATGAAGCTTGTAGCATATCTGTGTTATAGATTTTTACAAAATGCTGCCAAAATCTTAGCACGATAACTATAGTGGTTAAAATGTTAATATGGTTGGTTCGTCTCCCAGTACTAATAGGGTTAACTCCTCAATTGTGGCGTTAGTGAGATAACACTACCCCAGTATACTTCACGAGAGAAACATTACAACTCGAACTGTGTCGTCAAGACATACATGTAAACATAAGAGTAATATCCCAACCGGACTTCAATGTGTAGTAGATTTCACACTAAAGTAAAATATAACTCAGTCTGTATCATCAAGCCATGTAAAACATATAAAAATAACTCAAACCTTACTGTATGGTAGACTTTACAGGAGAGTCAACTACAACTCAAACTATGTCATCAAGCCATGTAAAAACATAAAAAGTAACCCAAATCTCACAGTATTGCAGACTTCACACAAATGTCAATTACAACTTAAACTGTGTCATCAAGTCATTTGAAATTATAAAAACATAATCCAAACCTCATTGTATGGTAGACTTCACACGAGAGTCAACTACAACACAGATTATGTCTCAAGCCAAGTAAAAAATAATATTAATAACACAAACCAAATCAAATCTCAAACTTAAACTGTGTCGTCAAGCAATTACCTTAATGTTGTATACTCCATTTGATATTAGAATTCACTTAATTACAACTAAAACTGTGCTGTTCAAATGACGTTTTAGTATCAACGCTATATTGACGGGGTTTTTTGGTTGGTTCAGATGACGTTTTTGTTAAGACGTTACATTGACGTTTCATTTTGGTTAGTTCAAGTGACGTTACTATGGACGTTATATGGATATTGAATTTTGGTTGGTTCAAATGGCGTTTTAGGCGTGAAGTTATATTGACGTTTTGATTGGGTTAGTTCAAATGACGCTTTATTAATAACGCTATATTAACAATAAATTTGGGTTGGTTCAAAGGACGTTTTAGTAATGACGTTAAATTGACGTTTTATTTTGATTGGTTCAAATGACGTTTTCGTAGTGACATTACAGTTGTGTTTTATTTTAGTTAATTCAAATGTTCTTTTAGTCGTTACGTTATATTGACATTTTATATAGGTTGGCTCAAATGAAGTTTTAGCCGTGAAGTTATATTGATGTTTTGTTTGGTTAGTTGAAATGACGTTTTATTATTAACGCTATATTGACATTGGATTTTGGTTGGTTCAACGGACGTTTTTGTATTGACACTATATTGATGTTTTATTTTGGTTGGTTCAAGTGACGTTTTAGTAGAGACGTCATATTGACGTTCTATTTTAGTTTATTCTAATGACGTTTTAATCGTGACGTTATACTGACGTTTATTTTAATTCGTTCAAATGCGTATCAAATATGAGGAACCGCCGTCGTCAGTCGAAATTTAATGATGCTTATAGAAAAAACGTGTATTATCTCAGTGTTTAGCTCAAAATTCAGTTTTTGAAGTTTCTTTAACTTAAGGAGAGACTTTTTTTTGGAACCCTTTGGTTTGCACGATTGAGAGGTATCAATCCGAAATCTCCCATGAAATGCCACACATTACATATCGGTTACAGAAATTTGAAAGAAACATGCAGAAAGAGGGTCAGCCTGTTTGGTCTTGTTAATTCCCAATGTATGATCCTTTGACTTGGTAATCCAATCCATCTTACATGTATAACTATGCTATAACTATGCGTACTTTTTGATTGGAAGCCTATTTGTGGCTGATCAAGTATACTTTAAAATATTCTTGGGTTGATGTAATTTGATGTAGTAGACATGATACGACGGGAATTGATGGATAATGATTTTGGCAATGTGTTTCACTACACCCATTATCAATCATTGATGCATTGATAAGATATAGATTGCCAAAAAGCTTGTGCATGCCCTGGCGTAATCAAAAGTGTACTCAAAAGAGTGATAAAATAAAATCAACACTCCGGTCAAGGTTATTCAATTCAGAAATAGGTGTGGCACAAAATATATTTAAATTCTAATCATGAATGTAAGTTTCACATCCAACATGTATATTCACAACCACTACACGTGTATTCTGGCCAAAAAGTGGATTTTATAATTATTATGATTAGTAGTAGTAGTCAATTGGGTTAAATGGGCATAATTTTAGAATGTGGCGTCACTAAAATCTGCTAAAAGCACACCTCGACGTCACATCACTTGTTATAAATATAAACATTACATTGGTAAACCTCTCATGGCCGGAATTATATTACTTTATGAATATTTAACGGATTAATTGAAAAGAATAATTGTATAAAGAAGATCTCTTAACTCTTTGCTGGACGGGCTTTTAGGGGCTCTATATAGACTCTTTGTCCAATGGTACTAAAATATTTATTATGTGCTGATGACCCAACTTTCTGGAAAGTTTAACTATTGCATAATGATTCCATCAAAAGTTACGGAAGGGGGTCCTTTGGCCTCACCCCAATATTGGGGAACCTTAACAAGGCCCAAAATTAATAGGGCTAGAGGGATGTTTATTGAAGGTGCGTTTATTTTAGTATGAACATTTGTTTATATATACAATAACAAACAAGCATCTGTGCGCCAGAACTTATAATTCTTGCAGTATATATTTATATACTTCCCTGTCATTTAATATTCCATTTATTGATGAGAAACGTCATTGATTGCTATTATTTTTTAATACCAATTACATGAGTCAGATACGACTTTATATTGACATCATTGATTGGCTATTATAATGGGAATAATTTAAAGATCAGTTATACTTAGAAAGTTATAGCATACGATAAAAGAACTGACCAGTTCGTGGGACAGGTAATGAAGCAACGTGCATACTGGGGATACTTTAGTATAAAATATATATTTACGAGAATAATCAAATTAGTATTGCTTTAATAAAAAATCTATATCACCAATAATGTGTGATTCCATGCATAAACCTAGGTGAAATTACCTTTAAATTGAAGTCACCCATATCACTAAGGGCTTATATAAAGGGGATTCCAAGAAGCTAAGATTGATATTGTGGCTTCTATTAGGTTGTTTACCACCACTTTACCTAACCTTTTTTAGGTTGAAACAGTTGAAAAGTATAACAAAGCTACTAAGTAAATTTCTAATTTCTAAAATTAAAAAGGTTTGCTGAAGTCAGCGCAATCTCAATCTCTTGACATAGCTCTGGGCTGAAGTTGTACAGTTCGTCAGGGTATTTTACTCGTTGTTGCCTATAGCCGATAAAAAACCTGATAACATTCTAAACCGGGAGAGATTTTCTATTTTGTTTTTACTAAAGTATAAATTAAAGGATATATATTTGTTTTTGTCCCAACCAATTGACAATTACGTTTAAATATACCTTTCTCCGGAAAACTCAGTAAAAATACAAAAAATTGTAACAATCAGGAAAAAATGTTTTTTAATTAGAATCAATACTTTTTTAATGTTTTACGTATTTTTACAACGCAATTAGCAAATTTTATTTTATTGAAATGTTACTAAGCGACCATACTTGTTTGGAAATCGGACATGGGTTCTCTGGAAGATATTGCAGTATTCTTAGAATATATATATGTTCCTCAGTTGCCAGTAGATCTGGATTTAAAGATTATGATAATAGCAGCTTTTAATGAAATCTTTAAATGACGAGTTGGATAATACAAAGAGATTGGTGGATTACAACGGCTAGAATCAGGCTCCACAGCGTAATCGCGGCCTATACCTTAAAATCTAACATTGCTGTATTATAAATTTATACGATTAAAATAAACATGTTCACATTTTTTACATAAATAAGGATTTTGAATGTTAAAAAAGATCATTAATAAACGACTGCAAAGAAGTAATTATGTTGTTATACGTCAACTTATATCCTTTTTATTGCTCTTTCATTTCCATTATAATACAGAGAATTTAATTTCCGGCCTTCTAGAAACAATTGGTTTAAAAAAAGAATTCGCCAGTTAAGCCTCACCATTGGAAGTTTTTGCTAAATAATTAAAAATATTTTTTTTGTTACATAAGAATATATAGTCTCCGCGTGGAGAGACATTTAATAAACCAATTTTGTTAATATAGTATTTAATATCGCATTGCATTTATGGTCAAGCCTGTTTCTAAATCTCTTTGGTCAACATCAAACAACACAGAAAACTTCTTATTGGTGATTAGGCCCTCGTACAACTCCAAATTGCGAAGTTTTCTTGGGATCGTCCCTAACCCCCATTAGAGAGCTTCCAGCATGAAGCACTTCCAGCTGATAATAGAAATTACGCAAATTTAACTGAGAAAAATCGTGTTTAAAACAATTGTGCAAAATATGTAATTAGTCAATAGGTACAAGATCTATAGCTAATAAAAAAGGTTATTGCACAAAATAGAAGGATAATATTAGCCTACAATACTAGCCTACATTCAGTTTGGGTTATCCAATGTTTAATTACTGATCGTTTCTTTGAACAAGGTGTTTGGCTACTTTATACTAAATAAGAAATATAAACACAGTGGGCATCCACGTCATAACTTAAAGTTAAGACGAGATAGCGATGTCTTTTTGGCATTTAGTTGGCATTTTTGTCATTTATTTTGATCCGACGTCGTGTGCTGGAAGGGAAGGAGCGTAGATAAATTGTAGATACCAATTTTAGAGATTAAACATTACCAATTTTTCAGCTTTATCACGTGACAAACCTGCATATACTAAAGCTGTTATATGGTCCTTCAAGATGAAACAATTTTACAATTTTATTAATTACAGCTGTATTTTGTAACCAATCCTGACTTTTAAGACAAGAGTATTGGTTAGTTTATGCTGAATTGGAAGAAAATGATAATTAATAAGAAATTACAGAGAATAACTTGCAATGTAAAATCTTGCCTTTTATTTATACGATGCGTCACTGCAATGATGCAGGGAGATTGCGTACGAAGTTGTTTTGTGACGGAAAAAGTAAAAGAATAATTAAAAGTAATTATAAGATTATACAAACAAATACGTTGCACATATCATAAGGCTATATTCACACTAAGTAAATCGAATGAAATAATCCATCAACTCTGTGGAAATATAAATCGGTAAATGTTCTATATATTGTAATTTTGTAAACAGAATTCGGTTAAGTTGAAGGAAAATAAAGTACAGACATAATGTAAAAGACTACTGAATCTGGTCCTGCATATTCCCGGATAACAGAGGCCAAATAGGAGAATATATGGACAGTAGTGATTCATAATTTCTATGTACTTTATATACATCTACTTTATTGAATGCAGTGGTATACTTACAAACAATAGAAATCTAACTGTGAAACATACGGTAAATGATTGAATAAACGGCGAGGGCGTTTGTTAAAAATCTATACGATAGGATAAAAAATTAGTGTGGCTTTTATTCGACAGGCATTTATTTGACCGAGGGCGTTTAATCGATCATGTATTGAGTCAAGATTAGCTAATTGTTTAGTGTAAAGTAAGCTTTATATTATAGTAAGAAGAAATACCACAACAGAGCATGAGAACTTTACACGAACAAGGAGAAGATATTTTACATGTGAAAGGGGAATCTTTCATGCTAGTGTAGAAGATATATACGACAATAAATATAAGGTATGAATATTTTGTTTAAACTCTGCCAGTTTTTTACCTTGAGAAGTATGAAGAATGTATGTATATTATAGTTTTTCGATTGGTCGGAGTAAGGTTTAGGCGGTAAAAACTTTAGTCAATAACCCAACATTTGGTCACGTTTTACCGACTAAAAATTATACACCTGCTGATCAGAGGTATCCGAAGCTGTTAAAATTGCTAACTCTGTAATTCAGAAGATCGAGAACCCATTTATATCAAATCTGTGAATAGTATGATCAAAATATATCTGTAAATTTGCTTAGGTATTATTTGCTTGTATTTGTTGATTTTATTCGGTCTGTTGTGTTTAAAATGTCTAATAGTGTGGTTAATCTCTCAGGTAATGAATAATGACATTAAATTTGCACAGAGAAACCCCCACCTCAGGAACAAAAAAATTAGCCCAGCAAATAAAAGTCTGTAAAAAGTCGTAGTCAGCAATAAAAAGTTGGTAAAAAGTCGTGATCAAGAAAAAAAGTCGGCATAAACATTAGGCGGGAAAAACTTTCACTCAATTGATCAAAATTTAGTCCCTTTTTACCGACTTTTTTTTACCAATAAAATATACATAATCTTAAAATTTCCCATTCATCATCCACTATTTTGGTAAGTTTAGAGATAAAAAAATTCACAAAAATTGAGACGACATAAATTTGTAACGCTGAAAAGGTTAAGAAATAATAAAAAAACTTGTGTTATTTCAAGTGTCAACGAGTATATATGTAGTCGCTTTGTTTATTCGGTAAAACTGTACATAACGTAAGCCAAGTGCCAACGAGTATACGGATTTGTTTTGTTTATTCGGTAAAACTATCATAACGTAAAAGATTGCCGAATACAGTCCCGTACCAAATATGGAATACACTATCCACGTACCCTAAGATTTGTGATCACATTTGGTCTTTTGCTGTGTTGTCAGTGGAAATCACCGTCCACCAAACGAGCTGCTCATAGTAGAAACTTATTAAAGCGAATCTCCACCTAGAGAAACTCGTTCATTTGAATTCTAAATAAAGCCATAACACGTATTTTTTCTTTACAAGAACGTACCTGTGTCGGCACACGACGTCGTTTTGACGTTGCTGCGACGTTGTTCGGACGATGTGTGTCCATTGGTATATGTTTCTGACTGGTACTAGGATGCGACATTGTATTTCTTGATAGTTCAAAATATTTTGTTGCTGTCGCTGAATTTAGTGATACGGATATGATATAGCAAAATAAATTCCCATGCTAACTCAAAGCCTTAAAGTGTTCATAGTACGTTCTTAATTTTTAGCATATCTAAGCCTTATGCTCTTAAAAACAATTTTTTGTTAAAAAAGGTAACGTCACTTTCAACCAATGTAACGACTTCATTTCGAATACGTGCGAACAAATTCGCCTAGTGGAAATCAGAATTTCCAATGCAGATTATATTGAAACTGTTTTAGCTTACAATAATGTTTTTTTTTCTATTTAGAATGTCCTTGTCAAGATACGAAAACACGATAGATGAAAGTCAGGACTGGTTAAAAATTGCAGCTGCAATTGACGAAATTGTCAGAGAATGTTTGTTACCGTTGCTTCATCGTGAAGG
>JAULBZ010004051.1:0-15361 GCA_032360805.1 Neoturris breviconis
ACTCTGGAGAATTAATTATATTCCCGGTCGATGGAGACTTTCTCAAAGTCAGCTAGATACCTTTAGAGCAACGTCATATGACTGTTGCTTTAACATTTTTTCCTGACTTTGAACAGGTTTTTTGTCAACTGAATTATGTTTAAGTTTAACAACAATTTTGCTAACGTATAAGAATTTTTTTTGTATATAAATATAGCTACCATATATATGTTATATATATTGTTATTAATTTTGGCACTAAAAAGGTCAAATATGTATTGTTTCATATCAGATTTAATAAGAATGTTTACAGTGCACTTAAATAAAATAAAATATTTTAAGTAGCATTGTTTATTTCTCATCATATCTGGCATAAAAAAACTTGTCTTCTTTGCCATAATTTTCTTTTAAATAAAATAATAGACCATTTTCCTGAAGTGCTAGCATTTTCAAATTCGGTACTAGCAATCGTGGCGATATTTTAGAAGGCTTTGCCAAAATGTTTTCATTTTGTCCACTCCGTCTCGAGTTTTGGGCAAAAAAAGGTCCAAATTGAGTTTCCGAGCCAATGGACCAAAAAGTGGTACCGTCCTAAAATTTGGTTATGGCATTTTAGGCAATATTACGAGGACGCTGGCAATTGTTTTCAATTTTGTCAACTCGGGACCTAGTATCAGTGAAAAATGGATTTTTCAAAAGTAAAGATTTAGAAAACTTTTGAGAATTTGATATACATTCACCAAAATTATTTTCTAAATAACTTTCTCATGATTTTCTCATGATTTATGTTAACTTACATTTTTTTTTTTTTTTTACTATTTACAGTATAAGGATTCGACCAGAATTACATTTGGATTTAGAATTTTTTTGAAAATTAACTTTTCTATGAGACCATGAATCTTTTTTGAAAACCATTTTGTTGTATTTTGGGGAAGCTCTCTCCTCAATCTTTTGAGATAGTAAGTGACATTTTTTATAAAAACAATTTTAAAATTTCAATCTTAGAATGCTTCGTTCAATTTTGAAATCACTATTAATGTTATATTCACTTAGTTTATTACTGCTAAGAGTACTCCCAATACAAATTCTAATACAAATTAGTAATATCATGCCCAGTGGGCAAAAACTTGTTCAAATTCCACATTTAGTTTGACGTTGTTCTAGCGTCTTTACTGCGGCCTTTGAACATGTTTTTGCCCACTGGGTGACAATACACAATTCAACAGAGGAAGATATTTTTAATAAAAAAATAAATTCTATGTTGATTTTTGTAACATTTTTAATTGATTCCAATTCAAATTGACAACCCTGGTGTCTCTTTAATAAAAATAATAAATTGTTTTATTGAATATGTAATCTTCTATTTCATTATTCATTATTTATTTTTAATTTTAATAACAGATGATGACAACCACCTTTACTTGACAATGTTTTATTATAGCTAATAGACACTAATAGATACCATTGACCTGAAACTTTATCAACTTTTTAATAAGGACATGAAATCCTAAATGCCATGTAAAATTTGGGTGTTAATCCTGGATATGAAATTTCACAACTCTCCTCCACAGTGACCTGACATAATTTTACCTTGAAAAAGGTGTTCCAATTGTTTATTTGAACTGAAACTTTACCGTCTTAATAAATACATTATTTCAAACGCTGACATATAATGTTTATGCAAATCATATTTATGTGCTTAGGTTTAACTTTCACTTGGTTTGGTGGGCTATTTTCAATATCGTACCTTTGATTTTAATTGTTCCTTTCTCAAAGCTGAGGCCACTACTACTAGCAGTTTTTTTACCCACTCCAGATCTTGACTTTCTCCTGATAGGGGATACAACTCTCAATCCATATATATATATATATATATATATTATTTACCCCACAGAGATGTGTCTAGAAATTATTTTATTTTGTTATTAGCTTACATGAAACTTTACAAAATCCTACAGGCAATTAGAAATAATTGTAGCTTATTGTGTTTCTACATGTGAGATAATGATGATTTATTGTTGTTTACCTCAGGTGCTAAAGGTTGTTGTTTTTTTATTTTAAAATTTAATTGATTTAAATTCAACATGTGCAAATAATAGAAAATCATTATCTTGTTCAAGAACAATGCTTTATCTTATTTCTAAATAAATTTGTAAAATGCTGAACTGTATGTAAGAGAATTTGCAGGAGTATTTAAAGGCAAAGTCCCTTGTATCATTTGGTAAATATTTTTTGTTTAATTTTGTATCATTGTTTCGTCCATGTAATGTTTGTTAATATCTCTTCATCCATTGTAGATTTTAACTTGGGAATTTCAGAATGTAAGTACAGAGTGATTAGCGAGTTTAATTAATATGTCCATATCATTACTATAACCTGTTGTGTCCATATCATTACTATACCTCATTCCGAATATAAAACGATCTTCGTTAATTTGTAAAATAAAATAAAAGAAAGCTCTCACCCTCATACAATGTTAATATAACACTTTCAAATGGTACAAAGAATGCTTTGCTTTGTTTGTTTAAACAATGAATGTAGAATATATCTGATAGATTAATTATAAATCATATGCTAAAGCATACGTTAGTAAGTAAGTATTTGCAAATATTTATAGAACTTGTAAGTTTGCTTGTAAAGAAGAAGTGGTCAAAAGACTGGTCTGTAACACTTGTGGGTATTTTAGTTTTTAGCATGAGATATAGTAAGATACTGTTTTTATGCCATATATAATTCTTTCTGGCCAAAGTCTTTTCTTTTAAGATATTTTTGCTGAAAGTATATACTGTACGTACAAAGTTTGCCTCATTATTACTTTAGTAACTTAGTATTTTAGGTATATATATTGCAACAAAATATTGTGAAGATAGCGATTTCCACCATAGCGAATTCCACCTTTCTAGGCTGAAGCCAGGCTTTCTAGCCTGAAGCAATGTCCGAAAATCACTCCTCCGCAGTGATTATTTCTTCTTATTTCGAACACTGATACACAAACTCTTTTCTTGCTCAATAAAAAATATTAATAAATAATCAGTGGCCATTTATTTTTAGCAAAATTATAATATATATGTTACAACATGAGATATCAGATTTTGTAATCAAATAAAAAATGTCTTGTGAATTAACACTACAAGAACTTATTGAGAAGTTACATGAATTGTTTGCTTCTGATAAAGTTAACACAGATGAAGTTCAACATGTTATGGAAATGCACAAATCAAAACCCTCTGAATGGAAAAAATATGCAAACTTTGATCCTCACAGGTACTTACTTACTATGCTTACTTATGTTGTTTGTATATATTGGTAATAATACTCTAATGTTTGTGTGAAGAAAAGGCTTATTGCAGCAGGCTTTTATCCGAGTATACACCTAACACTTCCATGAGATCAGGAATTGTGAGAGAGGGATTGTGAAAAGTTATTCTTCATGGAAATAATAAGTTGTAAAGCGTTTGGATAAATAACTGGCCAACAAACTTGTGTTTGACTGCTTTAGATGAAATAGAATAAGGACTGAAATAGATTTTGTCCAGTGTTCGAAATAAGAAGAAATAATCACTGTGCAGGAGGGATTTTTGAGCATTGCTTCAGGCTTTCTAGCCTGAAGCCATGCTCAAAAATCACTCTTCCGCAGTGATTATTTCTTCTTATTTCGAACACTGAGTACTACTGTATTTTTCGAATTATTTTCTTAGTACCTTGAGTTTCCCAAGAATCTCTTTTAGCTCACCCTGCATTTTTCGAACTTCGATATTTCGAACCCCAAATTTACGAACCGTTATTATTAAGGTCCCTCCAACAAAAATCCTGATTTTTCGAAATTTATAATATCAATGTAAAAAAACTACACGATTCTTAAAATTAATTTTTCTTTTAAAATAAATTCAACCTTAATGATTTTTTTTTTTCTACAAATTCTTTTTTTACAAAGTTTATTATGGGGTAAGTACTCAAAAAGTTAACAGGAAGCAGTTAGGACATTTATTTTTGTTGTTTTTTCTTAGAGACCCATTTTTTAAAATTCCTCTAGAGTTTGGCAAATTGAGTTGTGTCATACTTTTTATAAAATGTAAATACGATCTTTGTAAGAATGCTTTAATCCTAATCCTACAAAAAAAAATTGTCTTGTTTTTTGCTTGAAAAGCGTTCTACAATTGTTTTTTTGACCAAAGAAATGTTCACCTAAATTATTTTTTATGCCACTTGTTTTGCTTTGATGACGTCACCATAATTAATTACGCCACCATTAATGGTGCCAAATTGTGTATTATGTGTACAACATGGCTCCATCCATCAATAGTTATAAAGGGAGTCCTCTAAACCCCCACCCCGGCATTGAGGAGTACCAAAAAGACCCAGTATTAATATTGTTGAGTCTAATATCACGGATTTTACTGATTTATATACATAATAATATATCGATATACAGTATAATATTTTTACTGATTCTCCCCTTAAATTTCTATTCTATTCTTTCCCTTGTATGAGTCTTGCGTAAGTTTAAGTATCATCCCAGTTGGCAAAACATGCTCAAAGTCCGCAGTAAAGACAGTAGAACGATGTTTTTAACGTTGTTCGTGCGTCTTTACTGCGGACTTTGAACATTTTTTTGTCCATTGGGATTGGTTGTAC
Organism: Neoturris breviconis; assembly: GCA_032360805.1. Classification (NCBI taxonomy): domain Eukaryota; kingdom Metazoa; phylum Cnidaria; class Hydrozoa; order Anthoathecata; family Pandeidae; genus Neoturris; species Neoturris breviconis. The sequence goes on from JAULBZ010004051.1 coordinate 4,615, forward strand.
TGAACGTGCAAACTCATGAATTATGCACACCACCAATGTACTTGAATTAAGTCATACCTGTTAGCTGCACATTCTTGCAGGCGATTGGGTACTTCGTTACGAAGCAGCCAATCGATTACTTTGTTTTCTTTTATAGCAATCTACTGATACGAAGTCAAGACAAGATTGTGCTTGGTATTTATAAAAACAAAGTTTAATTTGTGCGATTACTAATTTATACAATAATTTAAGTACGTCATGATATAAATTGTACCAGTTTGACACGTTTTCACAAAATGCAGAATCAACTATTATGCGATATTCTTCCTGACCCGATTTATTTTTCTGCACCTTTCCATTAGTGCTCGAATAAGATTAAATAATCTCTCTGGAGATGAAAGAATATTTTCTCCAAAGTTATTATTTGCTGCTATTTCGAGCACTGCTCTAAACAAAATAAAGTTAAATTTTGAAATCATTCTCAGTGGGCACGCGAATGCCTTATCACGACGTCTTAACACAGCGTCGAAACGGCGTCTTTTTGATGTTGGTAAGATGTCGCGTGCTGGCAGGGTACATTATTTCAAGAAACTATAAAAATGGAAAGCAAATATCGTCTTATCGTAAAATTTTCTCTGAGTACAATTATCCTATTGAGAACACGACGTCAGAGCAGCATCGGGACATTCCAATGTTATCCCGACGTCCTGTGCCGGAATGTTGCGCAAAGAATTCAAATTCACGCTTATGTGTTTATAAAAATAAAAATAAGCGATGCAGATATGTATTTCGGGAAAGTTGTATTTGAATGGGCAAAAGATGTTTAAAGTCCGCAGTAAAAACGCTAAAGAAAACGTTCTAGCGTCTTTACTGCTGACCTTAAACAAGCTTTTGCTCATTGAGTGTTTCTTTGCAAACAGATTCTTTGCTTAGTCGATGACAAGCTCTTTGTGACAACCTCGATCCCAAAAGCCCTGGGTTCGAGGTTTTCCTTGTGACAGTTCTTATTTTGCCAAATTTATTTTGTGAATTGACCCAGTGCAAAAAACTTGTTCAAAGTGCGCAATAAAGACTATGGAACAGCGCCAAAAACGTTGTTCTAGCGTGTTTATTGCGAACTTTGAACAAGTTCTTGACCGATGGAGACATTGACATCTATATTATTTTGGTGTCTTGTTACGTATTTCTTTGGCGAATGTATGAGCACTTGGCACACTCGGTAATAGATTAAATGTCACGTGAGTTTCACCAGGTTCATCTTTCTGTGGGAATATTTCATAGATTTCTTAACGAATGTAACTTAAGGGAAGAAACGAATGACGAAGAAAAAAATACGGAATTAAAGAATGTGAATTTGCCCCGAATTCGCATTCTTTAGTTTCGCATTCCATATTTAATTACTGATTCGCAATCTTTAATTCCGCAATACTAAGAAAAATTGCTCATTCGCATTCTTTAGTTACGCAAAATGTGCCTTTTTGGAGGTGCGATTCATATTCTTTAATTCTGCATTTTTTTGTTCTGCAAACAGTTTCTTCCCTTAAGGTAACTTATATTTTTACTTCAGAATATAGAATACAAAATTTTCTATTTGAAGGTATTAAGTCGTCGTCGTCAACTCCCCTGCTAACTATACTCTAGATAGACTAGCAAGCGTCTCTTTTTAAAAAATAAAGATTTTGTTTCATACGGCACTTAATTATATCCAGCGCGCTATCTAGTCATTCTGTAAAATATAAGGTTCTGCAAAAAAAAAAAAAAATTGCCGTGCGGAACCTCCCTGTGAGAAAAAGTTTCTTCTGTTTCTTTTCTTTCCGTTTTTTCTTTTTTCCTGTGTGTGTGTGTTTTAGCGTTTCTGCTTCGGAAATCTTTACTGAGAGGAGTGACTTTTTACAGAGACTAATCTCTAGTCTATGCTCTGAGTTCTACCACTTCGAAATGGATATTTACACAAAATGTGACGCTGTGCTGAGCACAAAGTATCACGAGCAAAAACTTTCGCATCAGGAGGAAAACAAATGCGAAATATAAAGGGAGCTGTAGTCACTTTCAAAAATGTTGTCATAACCTCGTCCCCAGGGCTTCTCTCTTGTCGTACGTCAAGAGAAAAGTCATGGAAAGGAGGTTGTACTAATCACCCTGAAAATTCCAGAGTCTAAAAATATCAGATAGTATCGAGCGAGCAATCTTTTATCTATAAATGAAAAACCTCTGCCCGGTCTATCCATTCTCTACAACCTTATTCCCATGTAACAGTATCATATTCATATGTTTTTGGAATATAACGTTTCATATGCACTTCAGTTCGCTGAAGTTAAAAAATAAATCTACTAAAATAATGTTTATTCACAAAAAAATATTTATTCACAAAATGTTCCGTTATCGAGCCATTTGTGAAAAGGTACATTACAAAATATACTTTAGTAGATTTATTTTTTAACGTATTTAGCGCATGGAGGGAAACCGTATATACTTTACGGAAAAAAACTTAGAAACTGTTTTCAAAAGTCGTTCCAAAAAGCAGATATTTTAGCAACTTAAAAGAAGTCAAAATTCGTAAATTTTTGAGAAATTAATCTACGATGAAGTGTGTTAAGTCAACGAGTTGGAAATTGATTGGTTTCTTCGGTACAAAAAATAAAACAAATGCAAGATTGTTGATTCAGCACTCTTTCCCTGTAAAGAATTTAAGTTATATGTAACTATGTATTGTGAAAGAAAATAATTATTTACCATATGTCCTTCAGCGCACAATTTTGAAAAAAAGTCAAAACTTCCGCCAATAGAATATTTTAAAAGATTTCGCGTAAAAAAAACATCCACGAATGGTTACTTGATAAGAAAGTAGTTACAACCCCCCACATAAATACTTGAGACAAGGTGAAATTTGTGCAAAAATTTCGAATTTTAAATTAGGCACAAAGACTTAAATTTCGATTAGCGACGAACTGCACGGAAATCCGCTTTTGTGCAAAAAAGCCTGGGTACTAGGCTGCTAGAAGCAACAAACTTTGTCGAGTTTGTAAAAAGTCCTAAGATCCTAAGCTCTTAAGTCTACTCGAATAAACCTCTGATAAAGTCTACTCGAATAAACCTCTGAGGTCCTTATGGGACGTCTAGTGGTCATTTTCAGCACTTGCGTTTTGCTTGTGGTGTGTGTATTGCTTGCTAAAATTCAAAAACGTCTTATAATTTACGTGAAGGGTTGTAGTTATATTTAGCTTTCTCAAACGATAAATAATCCTTGTTTTCTTTTGTGGCTTTCCTATTTTGACCTGTTTATCTGGCCTGCATCTGGGATTATCTGGTCTGTGAGCTCCAGTCCCAAACTACAACAAAACTACTTGTTGGAGCTTAGGCTAGGATTATCAAACAAACGCCTTCTCCAGTTGACAGTCTACTTCTCTAGCAAAATGGAATTAAATAAGTTAAATTCGTTCTTAGTCTTCAAATGCTATTTTTTGTTGTAGATACAACTACAGCAAGGACACGGTTGATAGTGAAACTATTACTTCATGTAAAAAATAAGTTATAAAAATATACACTCCGCGGCAAAAACCTAGCCTACATTTATAGGCAGGAAGAGGAAGGTCGAAATGGTAGGCTAACAAAACCTAGACTAGAGATAGATTAGTATAAATAGATAGATCTGTACTCGATAAAAACATCCGGTTTCGCAAGGCAATTTCTTTTTTTTTTGCGTAAATTTGTCTATTTTGCAGAATCCTATATTTTACAGAATGACCGTGTAGCGCGCCGGATATTATTAAGTGCCGTATGAAACAAAATTCTTTATTTTTAAAAAAGAGACGCTTGCTAGTATATCAAAACCAGGGTGCGCTATAATTCCCGGGTGTGGAAGCGCAGTATACCTTCTGTGAACCATGTTCAAGACAAGCGGGTCATAAAACAGGACATTGTTTTGATTTGTTTTGACAACAAACAGCAGAATTCAATGCAACAATGTAATGGCCTCTTAGATGTCAAACTTCGTAACGCGGCAAGTCTGATGAAACAACGATACATCTGTGCGGAATAATATTTTAAGTCCCGCACATTGACCCAAGTATAGTACATTGTTTAAAGGAGATATGCGCTGTTTCTTCACCCGGGAATTATAGCGCTCTCTGATCAAAACCAAGCATGTAAAACACCCAGTGAGCAGAAACTTGTTCAAAGTTCGCAGTAAATACGCTAGAACTACGTTATTCTAGCGTATTTACTGCGGACTTTGAACAAGTTTTTATTCACTGCATGGTTAATAGCGTTAAACGTCAAGAGAGAAGAAGCCCTGGGAACAAGGTTAAAACTTAATTTCAACGCGTGATTTAGGAAGCCTTTACATGGACCCCTAAATGAGTTTCGCCCTAAACGATCTTGCATTTGATTGGTTTCTTCGTACGTTTAGGGCGAAACTCATTTAGGGGTTCCTGTAAAGGCTCCCTAAGAGACTTAGATTATTAATTCACATACGGAGTAGTGTGAGTTATTGGAATAGACGTTATTCGCGACGGAAAGACAGTTTTTGAAAAACTTTTAAAGGGGGCGACTTTATCCAGAATCGGAATCAGAGTGCGCTTAGCACTCTCTGATTGGAATATGTCAGCCTTTCGCCTGGTTTAGACAGCGTAAAAGACTACGGCTTTCACGCGAAACTTTTCAAAATAAAATGTTTCTCGTTCTGGACATAACTACAGTAAGGACACGGTTGCTTAGTAAAACTATTACTTCTTGTAAAAAATACGTTACAAAAATATATACTTTGCAGCCCAAATCATGTGTAACGCACTACCAAGTGAGAAAAGACTTGTTCAAAGTAAGCAGTAAAGATAGTTTTTACTCCGGACTTTGAACAAGTATTTGCCCACTGGGCATGGTTAATATTGAAATATATTCTGAGTCAATGAATGATTGGTTTCTTTGTATTAAAGAAATCAATCACTTGTAAGTTCATTGACTAACACCCTCCTTCACTGACCATGATATGTTCACAGGGAACCCCCTCAGTGTTTTTAAATAATACTTAAAGTTCTCGTTCGCAGTAACATGACATTGAGAAAATTATACCAAGTTAAAATTAGAAGAGTGCTACAGTTGACGAGCTTGCAGTTGAGCGGTTCTTCATAATTCAGAATCCAATCAATCGCGAGCTTGGTATAGTAGTCGAAATAAGAGTAAATAATCACCGTGGAGGAGTGGTTTTTGAGCAAAGCTTAAAGCTACAACGCCTGATGCTTTGCTCAAAAATCTCACCTCCAAGGTGATTATTTACACTATTTTCGACCACTGTGGTGACATACATAGATACTCTTTGGACCTTTGCGTTGGAAAGTGATGTTATACTGCTTGATAAGATCAAAAATAAAAGATAGCTGCTACACTGGCTAGTTTATTTCAGATCTCTTTATCTTACAAAAATAGCCAGGGAGACCTAAAATTGAGAGTTTATCATTTCCTTCATAGAGAGATTTTTTCCTTATGACTAATTATGATTGATCGGTAGAAAATAAGTCTTGGGAACGAAGTATGTTATATACAAATATACACGCAATCTTGACTAAAATGATGGGAACTGGGAACTAAGCCGTTGATAATTGCTGCGTCGAAAATAAATAAATTAAGCACGCATCTACATAAAACCAGTCTGCATAGACTGGTACCTACTTTACAAAAAAATCATGAAATAAAATATAAAGTGTGCAATAGGACACACAAAGTTCGAATGTTGGTATTGCAGACTCTAGAAGTTTGAAGTGATACGATATGATTGTTCGTTCTGTAAATTACTCTGTCTTAATTTCGATAACGCTCTAGCTTCCTTTGCTTTTATATAAAGAAAGAAAAATAAGCAGGTATCCATGGTAACAACAAACATTTCTGTGAGTGATTTGAACAAAAACTTGTTCTATGAATTATCAATTTTCCATTCTAAAAATTTCATTTTTATCAAAAATTATTCACAATACAAATTCTATAAATCCGTACTCGGTGTTGTGACGTCATGATCATTCGGTATACCGTAATATATATGGTCTGGTTTTTGTGGCGCCTGCCTGGATCTTATCTCAGACATGTGTGTAATAAACTCAGGTGCATTTAATTTAGCTCCTCCAAAGGAGGACATATCATCATCATCGCTATCCGTAAAAGATCTCGGAGGAGGAGGGAGATCAATGTCAATCATCATTGGTTTGGTTTCGTGCCTGGGGGTAGGTATAAATCTGACTTCTTTATTATCGTTTCTTGTACGGCAGCACATAAATATTCCCCCACCAAGTAAAATAATGAATACTGAACCGCCACAAGCAATTATAACAATATGCTGTGTTGTTAGAGTCTCCTTTTTCTTTGTGTTTGTTGTATTGTTATTATTCGGGTTATCTGTGTTATCACTGACGTTATTCTTTGTATTGTTGTTTTTATTGTTAACACTGTTGTTGTGTTTTCCTGTTGTTCCTCCATCTGTTACTTCTGGTTCTGAAATGAAGAAGGATGAAATACAGTGCTCAAAATATACGAATAAATAATCACTGTGGATGAGGGATACTTGATTATAAGTTCAGGCACTGCAACCTATGTTATTTCAACCACTACTTCTTGCAAGAAAGTAATCAGCTCTATTTAATTCACATTGGTTTGGAAATTTTCGTGGCTATAGCACGTGATCTGCAACAAAATACTCTGCCACTTTTCTGTAACTTCTTATTGGCCAATTAAAAATGTAAAATAATCAAGTTGTTAGCAGGTGGTGAGTCATTTTTTTTCTTGTATTTTTAAAAAAAAGGATTTACAATTTTGAGCCATTTTTCCAAAGTAAACGATATTTTTGCAAAAAGCCGAAAAGTATTTTATACACAACTTATTTAGCTAATAGAATCTGAAAACAGACTTTAATCCGAGCAATCAGATTTTTATATATTTCGCAGAAAAATCGATAAAAATGTCATACCATCATGTGTTACTGATAATTTCACAGCAAAACCAATGACGTCAGCCCCCCAAAAAGTATTTTGACCAAAAGGTTCCTTTTGTAATGGGTTACCCTTGTGCAAAGCTTTAAATTTACAGCTATCCTCATCAAAAATAACGGAGGGGGTCCTTCCAGACTTACAAAAGTAAAAAAGACACCCCAGGCCAAATACGGTTAAGTAGCTTTTGAAACAAAAAAAAGTATATTATTATTATTATTACTATTATCAATGAGCTAGCTATAGATTGGCTACTTCGATATAAATTAACCAATTTTGATAGATCGTTGACTATGTACTTTTCTCCCTTTGAAACTTACTTGTTACATGAACATTTCCTATACTAGAATCACTACCATAGTTATTTCTTGCTATACATTGATACCTTCCGTCGTCTGTATAATTTACAGAATTGATAAATAACACACCATCTTTAATAACCATAGATACGCTGTTAAAAACAATAATAAATAAATTTCATCATGCAATGATGTCAACCCTCTGTGGCTATGGTTATGTTTTCACTATGTGAAAAATTCACTGCGAAAGCTCAAAATAACTTATTGCATGTAGAAATGGACCAAGCTCGTCCCCAGTCTCTTTTGACTTTTTTAAAAAGTCAAAAGGGGCTGGGGACGAGCTTGGAAATGGACGTCACACGGAAAGTGGAATGTCTTCTGTTGGCTTTCGTAGTGAATTTTTCGCCTAGTGGTAATCAATTTTATTTTACACGAATTTCGCATTCCCCACATAACTGAAAAATCAATGACTTCAAATGACAAAAACTTCCTCAAAAATGCTCTTAGAAACTTCAAATTGCGCTCATTCGATTGTACATTTGCTCTAATTTCTGAAATGATATATATAGTGTTGAATTTCAAATTGACTAAATGACATAAGGTTGCAAGGTAAAGATGATACCAAATGGTCTCATTGGATTTTTATAAAGGGTTAAAATGTTAACAAATGTTCCATGGTGATTTTACCTGATTGGCACCCGTATTTACGATATTTTATTAGTCATTCTTTCATTCTTTTTTATATTTTTAGGGAGGGTTATAATATGAAAATTATTTAACTTATTTACTGATTTTTGATAAAAACAACCCCCTTAAACATTAATTTTAAAGGAACGTTTATATAACAAGATTTAGAATTTCAGGAGGTCATGATAGGCGAGTTAACATGCAAAGAATACCACGGAAGAAAATATATTGCAAAAGTTGACTTTCCAGTAGGTAAACGGCGTTGCAGCAACGTCAAAACGATATGTCGCGACGTCATGTTCCAGCAGGGTTATATCACAGGCAAATTTACAGTCAATTTTTATTTTATAATCAATGGCCTAACTTACCCTTCAAAACTGTAAGAAGATAAGAGACTTCCATTTCGATACCACTGATACGTCATTGGTTTTGTACCAGAAGCTGAACAAACAAGTCGCAATCTGTTTCTTTGTGGAATTGTCAAATCCCTCGGTAATGATTCGTTAATCTTTGGTGGTTCTAAATCATTGGATCAAATAAATGATAGATAACAATCAAGATAGGATATGATCAATTTGCACTAAACTCGTCAATAGGGATATTTGGATTGAATACAGAGCTTTCGGTGATTTTTAGATCATTTTTTCAGGCCTTTCTTATCCTAGTTATGAGGAAGCAAGAACTCAATCTTAAAGATTGAGTTTAGAAACATGTGTCTGTGAAACAATTATATTGCTTCCCGGAAGATTACTTGCAATGAAAACTCTATACGTCGGGTATAATAATAATTCTAGACAAAAATCCTGGAAAAATAAATCTGTTTCCATCTTTCAAATTAGTCAATAAACTCTCAGGAACAAACTTGTGGTTCAGTATATTTAGCCTGAGCTCCAGTCTCAAACTACAACAATTAGTAGTAGTTCGGGACTGGAACTCAGGCTAAGTATATTGAGATAGCACCCTTATCCGCAGAAAAGTAAAACAAATCTTGGCCAAGAAAGTCAAAAGAGGAAATTAGACGCGGAATTTTCTGCTTAATAGAAATTAAGCTAAAGTTTTACCCTAACTGAGCTTGTAATTGATCGGTTTCTTTGGTACGAAGAGACCAATCAAATGCAAGATCGTTTAGGGTGAAACTCGTTTAAGGATCCATGTAAAGACTGCCTTATTAAAAGAAAAACGTGTAGGGTTAAAACTCTTACTTGCAAGCACAAGCATTCCATACTTTTCATCTTTTCCAGCTCGATTAACTGCAACACATTTGAACTGACCGACCATACTTGCATTTACATTTTGAATAGTTAATTTTGTTGACAGTTTAATTTCGTAACGTGAATCATTAGCCTGAATCTGTACTCCATTACGAAACCATGTGATATTTGGAACTGGGCTAAAAAGGCAATAAAAAACACTTTCATAACGTTCGGCGTCTTTACTGCGGACTTTGAACAAGTTTTTGCTCACTTGGTATATCAGGAGTCCCTGAAGTTTGATTTCCATTAGGCGGAATCACAAAAGAGTTTGCAACCAGTTCAATAAATTTAAATATTTATGACTTCTCGTTTACTACACCTCCTCAAGAAATCTATGAAATGCTAGTTATAGCAGTGGGCACGTCGAGTCTACGTCATGACATCCTTTTCGACTCTGAGCAACACATCATTTTAATGTCTTTACTGTGGACGTTGGATAAGTTTTTACTTAAAAAACTTATCCAACGTCCACAGTAAAGACATTAGAATGATGTGTTGCTCAGAGTCTTTACTGTAGACTTTAAACATGTTTTCGTTCAATGGATTTGGGTTTTAAACTTACTTTCCAGTGACGTAACAAACTAATGTTACACTGTCTCCTTTAGCAGCATATATCTTGCCATAAAAATGATGCTCTATCGATGGTGCAATATCATTGCTTCTGGCTAAAAAAAAATAAACAACAAATTATTAATCTAGAAACATTTTGGTTGGTCCGCGTTGATCAATCAAACCTGAAAAGCTGTCGGACTTATAGACGAGTATTTGTGGGTATAGCTAGTGTTCAGCTTTACAGCTGAAATCTATGATGCAAAAATACTTCTCCAGAGGTGATGTCCGCCATCTATGCTATGTATCAGCAATGTTCAAATAACGTCGTATACGTCAGTACAGGTTTAATTTCTTAAAAATCAAATGTTGTCTCAACCACGTTCCCAGCACATCTTGCAGTATGGGAACGAAGTTGAATATTACTGAGGTACTTACTTCCTGCGATACTCAAGCCATTTTTTCGTGAGTATCTAAAGGATGGTAATTCATCTCCACCCATTTTTATAACACAGCTAATCCCACCGAGTCTGCTGATCCTGTTAACATCCTCTTTAGTTACTGATGATATCATTAAAGCACCATTCTCTGTTATATGTATATTTCGTGTCTCTTCTATCCATACAGGTGGCTTGCCTTTATTAAATGCTCCCCAGAAATACTTTACAGGGTATGCGTAAGTATGACTTGGACAAAACAGTTCAAATCCTTCTCCCACTGTAACATCGTGTATTTTAGGTGGATACTTCGAGGTTAATCCAGGAAGGAACTGTCCGTATGCTAAAATATAATTATAATTATAATTTAATATATCAAAACTCTGACCGGTGGGGAGGAGGGGGGGGATTGCCGGAGAGGTGCGGACCAGGTTGAGTAAGCAGTGCTGTAATCGAGTGTACTCTGCAGTATCAAATAAGTGGAAAGGAATGGGGGGTTGTAGAGATTTTTCCAAATTTGTTAAGCGAGGAGGGAGAGGGGGGGGGGGGGGGGGGGGGGGGGGGGGTGGTGAATT
>JAULBZ010004052.1:0-15361 GCA_032360805.1 Neoturris breviconis
TCTTCAGAATATGTTAGTAACAATATGAACTTTCATCTAGACTACAGAAGAGAAAATTTGAAAAAAACATCTCAGGGGGATTTTGTACCTTTAAGTTTATATTAAATTAATCAACCTGCTACATCACGAAGTGTACTTTCGATTAAATTTATTCTATTCCTCCTATCGGGATATACAATATTACAAATATCGGAGATATTGGCGATATGTTTCGAAAGCACAGCATCATGGTACAATATATGTTAATATACATTGACATTTATATATTCAGGCACCCGAATTACAATAATATACCTAATATCTGGGTTAAAAAACCAACCAGTCTCCGAAGCCAAAACGGAGGGCTACTTTCCAGTTGGGGAAAAACCGTTATATTAGTGATATTGAGGATATTTATCGAGCAACTGAAATTTCTTCAGGTGAATCGTTCCGTTTTCATTATTTCATTAAAAAGAAAATACCAAATTCATTTTTGACCAAATCGAAATTTTCGGTAAAAATTTACCGCACTGTTGTAACTTGTGAAACCCAGATAAAACAAACTCATTTATCTCCTATATCACCCTCCTTCCTGGAGCCAAAAAGAAACTTAATTTCCGATTATCTGCGACCATCGTAAATGTCGACCTACCTTTGACCCATAAAAAAATAAATCATTTTCCCACCTCCGACGGGACTCGAACGCGCAATCCCCGGCTTAGGAGGCCGATGCCTTATCCATTAGGCCACGGAGGCTTGGAGCCTTCACGAAAATCGTATTGCGGCTAATTACATGGCATCATATATATGATTGCATCTAAAAAAAACTTGTAGAGCGTGAGAAAGTTTGAGATGGAAAGTTTAGCTGATAAAAATTCATGGCTCAACAGCAAATTATTTGAGTCAAAAAGCATGTCTAGCGAGAGTAGGTCATGTAAATACGTAAAGTATGACAGGTCATAGCAGAGATGTATACTGTAATAGGATAATAAATTGGATTATACAAATTAAAGAGGACGTATATTTACAAAAGTTTTTAATTTTGAAATGTAATAAAGTCATAACGATAGCATTTGACGTTGTTACCAAGTTAATTCGACGTCATATGTACGCAGATGTGCATTTCCAGCTATACACTTCTGGCATTTCTATGTGTGGAGGAAAAAGGCTGACTACATTCTTTGAGTATACCAAAATATCACAATGCATTTCAATATAATGTACACGAGCTAATACATAGCATGAAAGACTACTGAATAAGGAACCGAATAGATCCGTACGTACGGCGTATTGCTATATATGGTATTACACAGTCCGTATACGGAGCTGCATGGCTCCATATTCATACTGCGCGAGTAATGTTATTTTTTTAAGAAAATAATGATCATACTCCCATCATATTGTCATTTCTACTCTACATGAAGAATGGTATCTGCAATTTGTGATAGAGTGTTTACATTATGAATGTAATATGGTTCAATATCATTCTTCTCCTTTTCATTTCGAAGTTTTCGTTTTGAAAACCATACGTATCCTCCAACTGGTATGAGAATAAATCCAACGAGAACAAAAGGTAATCAGAACTATTTCCTTATTGCTAAGTGGCTTATGCCCATTTTCCTTGCTTAGTAGGTTTGGTTAGGTCTTGTTAACACTTATTGTTAACACAATATTTCCAATTTCTGCTTTTATCAACGTAGCACCTTGATACCATCTTATATCTGATATCTTCTTCATTTTCACAGGCATTTGAAGAAGAAATTAAATAACTCTTTAGCAAAAACCACTACCTCATCCAACCATTAAATTCACATTCCAATACACTAGACACTTGCTTTTGCTTCGGTGTTGGGAATGACAATTTTCCTGCTTCTGTTCAGTAAAAACTGATTTCAGAAATGAATTCCTCATATCAAAATTAGTAAAATTGGAAAGTTTGTTGGATTTTAGTAAATGGAAGCATGACGGAAGTCAAGGTTTTTAAGTTTGCTATTTTATGAGAATTCGACTGTGAAAAATTGCTGCAGTGAAGATGTTTCACTGCAGCAATATTTCACATTCTAAAGTCTTATAATAACAGTAATTTCAAGTCTTTATATCTCAAGTTTTATGCGAAGCAGAAAAAATTGTCATTCCCAAAACGGAAGCGAGACCAACAAACACCTTCTCACTGTTACATTATAGTTCCTTCCAATCCCGAATACCGGGATAACACGAACTTCTATTATCTGACAGATTTTCTATACCTCTTGAATCTTCCCTAATACTTTCTTATAAAATACACTCGTTAACTCGAACATTCATAATCTCGAACCATATTTGTATTCCCCCTCGGCCATTTTCTTCAAATAACTCTTCGGATTACCCCAAAAAAATTTTCTGAGAGGGGGGGAAATTAACAACTATCTGAATTAGAATAATATTTTTCTTCTTCCTAAGTCGAACATTCGTTAACTCGAACAATTCCGTTTGGTCCCTTGGAGGTTCTAGTTACTGGGAGTATCCTGTATATATCAGGACTTCCTTCTTTATGTGATTATATATTGATTTATAAGTAAATAGTATCAAAAGTTGCTCGCCGGCTTTTGGTGAAAAAAGCTTATGCTTATATGAAGCAGAAGTGTTAAACAAAGTAGAACGTCTTAGACGAAAAATAAAAGATCTACAACAACGACATAAAGTTGAACGAGAGCAGATCGCGTTATATTTTTTAGTGTCAAAAAACGAAATACTCGAAGGAAAAGTACAATAACTCAGCAAAAATATTAAATAGCTCCATGAATAATTTCCACGAATCTCTATATGTAAATGCTTTACTTGATGGTTTGAGACAACAGAAATCAAAGGTGCATATTCATCTTCATTTGTACTAACACTACTAAGTAGTAGTAAACTTTATTCCAAGTTGGAATTTTTACAATAGTTTATTTTATAAAACTAATTCAATCCAACAAAATAACAATTAAAATATAAGTTGAAAACGTATAAAATAGCTTAAGAGCATGATTTGCAGTTACAATAGATACTGTCAACCTGGTTTATGCTCGACTTAAAGTCCTGAAGTGAACATGCCTTTTTAAACACCTTGGGGAGATGGTTCTATACTTGGCATGCTCTAAAGACTAGATAATTTGTTTCGGAAGTGGACTTCAATGGGAGAACCAAAGGATTACCCAAGCGAAGTTCATACGTAAGATCTTTTTGAACAAAAAGTTCCCACATGAACTCCAGAATTAGTCTCTGGGTGGACTTATAGACTTCAATCATTAGAAGACAAAGATTCTTTAAGTGGATGGGATCCGTTTTACTAACAGTGAGCAGGTCCTCATATGACTTTGAAAAATCCATCTGTACTGCACTTAGAGCTCTGCGATGAGTAGAAATGATCGCAGTTTTCCCACAGAACATCCAGATTAAGGGGCAGTAGTTGAAGCATGAAATAATGAATGAGTTGCAAAGTAACTCAGCTTTAGGCAAGTTTAATATATTTCCGGATTCTCAAAAGTGCTTTAACTTTCCTATTTGCTCTTTTACGCATATCGGTAATATATGATTGGAAAGTTAACTTCCTATCTATAGTAATTCCTAGTAGTTTAACAGTTTCTGAACTAGTAATAGTATATTTATCTATAAGTATATTTCTTCTATCTTCTATACCAAGAAACATATTCTGGAATTTATCTGGATTTACAACTATTTTGTTGCTTCTAAACCAATTCATAACGTGAGGTACGTCTGACTTTAGTCTGAGAAGAGCGTTGTCGATTGTAGAATCACACGCGTACAAAGTATTATCGTCCGCAAAATTACAGATGTCAGATTCAAGACTCGCAAATAGAAGATCATTTATAAATATGTTGAATAAGATAGGTCCAAGTATAGAGCCTTGTGGAACACCTAAGAATATGGCCAGCCAATCACTAACAGATGAACTAATTCTGACCCTTCGATTTCTGTTTGAGAGGTAACTGTATAGAAATATCAAACTATTATATCCTAATCCATAAGCCTCTAGTTTAGCAATCAATAAATCATGAGGCAGACAATCATAAGCTTTAGACAGGTGTCATAAGAATTAGTAAATCTGTCGCATTTAAAACTAAGTATATACTCCAGTATCACTAATATTAATGAAATTGATGGCCTTGCATACATTACTAGTGAGGGGAAATAAGATGGCTAGCCCCATCGCTTCCGCTAATGCTGAAATAACAAAACCTCCTGACAAATAAACAAGTGCAACAGAAATACAAAAAACTGTACAGGTACAGGTAACACCTATATCCCGTCAAAAGACACTTACTTCATTGAACATGACCTTCAATAAAAATTACGTTCATGAACGGCGATCAATTAAGGACATCTAAAATAATTGAGTTGATAAAGAGAACCGACGAGGAAAAGCCTCTGATCAATGCCGTGAGCGAGGTTAAACTGAAGAATGCTAAAGAATGCGAAGAAAGGCTACTCCCTTCACCCAGTGAATCTTGAAAACAATATTGGCCGAAGAATAGCAGTTTACTGATTTTTGATTATGAAGAAGTCTGTTTCTTGGGGTTTATTTACGGGGTAGCGATAAGCTCTTGTTTGTTTGGTTGCTGCTACAGAAGTCCGACAAAGACTGAAACTTCGTCACAGAACAAAAAGCGGTTAAAGCATCTACTAAAAGAAATCTCTAAGAAGAACCACAGCCATAAATGCATTGTAGGTGACTTCAACTACAGACATATAAACTGGTTCTCTTGGAAAACGTCATGCAACGATGAGAGTGCCGAGGCTACCTTTATTGAAGCTATCCGACTTGGTATTTTATTGAAGCTGTCCGACCTGGTATTTACAAACGAAGTACTACTACACTACTCCTTTTGGAATATCCCTGCTATGTTGACAAAAACCAAGGATATATTTGCTTATGTGAAAGAGAATTACGAAAGTATGAGGTCACATCTCACAAATACAAAATGGAATTCCGAGTACCTAGACTTTGCTGAGATAAGAGTGTCGATCAGCTATGGTGTCCACTGCAATCTGAGCTTTTGGATTTACGTGTCCAATTTGTGCCTAAGATCGGAGGATCTAACAAACCACTTTGAAGTGAAAAAGGTAGTTTTCCAATAAATGAAAACACAAGAAAGGCTATAAAAAAAAAGAATAAAAAACGTCGACAATAGATGCTAGTTAAAAACCGAAATAACGCTAACCAAGCACGAATCCAATACACACAAGCAAGAAACAAGGTTAGAACCATGTTGCATAAAGCAATGAGATTGTTTGAACCTTTTGGGCCCACATCAGAAGAGACAAAAAGTGCAGTTGCACATTTACTTTAATCCCAAGGATAAAAATTATCTGAAGTTTAGCGATGAGCAAAAGGCCAACATTCTCCAGAAGCAATTTTCTAGTGTTGGAATCGAACGGTCCTATGCCGAAATTAAGTGACTGAACAAACCGTTAGAAGATCAACATGTGACTGAGGAAATGGTAATTAAAGAACTGAAACAACTGAACGTAAACGAATTGTGCGGACCAGACGCCATTCATCCCCAAAGTTTGACAGAAATGTCAGAAAGTATAGCAGGTCCTGTTTCATTACTTTAAAACTAAACCATAGAACAGGGTACAATACCAGAAGATTAAAAACAAGCATGCATCACCAATCTACAAAAAGGGGCACGAGATCTACCCGGAAACTACCGCCCAATTAACCTAACTTCAATTATATGCAAGATAAGAAATACTTTCTGGCCCACCTAGTGAAGAGAAATCTACACATTTATGGCGATCAACAACGACCCAGTTTTAATGTACTTCGACATTTGTGTGGAAAAGATTGTAGAAGGAAGTATTGTCGACGTGATCTACATGGATTTTTTTTTTAAAGCTTTTGACGCGGTTCCTCATCACCGTCTAATTGGAAAACTTGAAACAAATGGCATCAGGGGGAACGGTTTAGAGTGGATAAAATAGTTTTACACGAACGAACTCAGGAGGTCATTGTAAATTTAGTTAAGTCAACACATGCTCCGGTCCTAAGTGGTATAACTAAGAGCACTGTTCTAGGTCCAACATTATATGTTTTATATATAAATGATAGACTTGATAACATCAACTCGGAAGGACACGTATTTGCTCTCAAAAAATGACCCGTTGAGATTAGAAGAAGACATTAAATCACTCAAAGCATGGTCTATGATTTGTAACCTCGATTTCCACCCCGATAAAAGTCACGTCTAGACTTTGAGAAAATGTTACAACATCCGTTCTACACACCGTTACAACATATACAACAATGAATTGGAACACGTGTTTGAAGAGAAAGATCTCGGAATTACGATAGACTCTCAATTAAGTTTCCATCTCTAAAGCAGCCAAGATAGCAATCGGAATTGTGGGACTCACTCGGCAAAGTTTGTCCTTTCTTGACTGCGAATCTTTTAAAATAATGTACGTTGCATTCGTGCGCCCACACCTTGAATACGCTCAATCAGTATGACTGCACCTTTTAAAACGCGTCAATTTATTAAAAAAGGTACAAATATATGCAAAAAAATTGGTCGATGGACTTAGCAGCCTTGAATACCCTAATAGACCAAGACGTTCAGATCTTTCCACTTTGGTATATAGACGCAGAAGAAGAGGGACACAATTGATATATTTAAACATCCCCATACGTACGATAAAGAAGAAATATCAACATCCTTCAAGACCTTTACACGCAGCAGTAAAAAGCATCCATTCCAATTTCACATAAGTATACCAAAGAACGGTACAAGAAGTATACATACGAATTCTTTCCATCATCGCACTCAAAATATCTGGAACAACCTACCAAAAGACGTTGTCAATGCAACAGATGTCAACTTATTCAAATGGGCTCATTCAAGATCTAGAAATGATATTTGGTCTCCTCCATCTTTTAATTCTAACTCTAATTGGTAAATCTCATGAAAAATTCGTTATGGTTAAAATTCGTCATTGTATTGATATGGTATGATTATGGTTAGGTATTGCTAAATTAATATTTACGTTATAAAAAGTAAAATATTAAAAAACTAAGTATTACTTGATCTTTGTCTTGTATTACATTCTATTTACATAATATGTGTCGTTGTACTGATAGAAATTTTATGTTAGCGGTTGGTAGCGCTCCGCTAGTTTGTTTGAAGTGTAGTTGGTAGCGCTCTGTATAAGTGCATAAATTGTGACATAATTTATCTATGGCTGAAAATTAGAAGTACTGAATGGTAGTTACAATGTCAATCTTGTATAATAAAAAGTCTTTACCTAACACATGATACAGTCTTAAAATTCAATGATCATGTTTCACTTTTATGTAAAAAAGCAGGATGTAAACTGCTTTGTGTAGGCTCACTAAGTTTCTACCTAGTCTAATGAAAGAAATGTTTTTAGACAAATGTTATGAGGGCCCTAAACTACGTTCACAAACTGATTTTGAACTTCCTTACGTTAATACAGTACGTGATGGGACTGATTCATTAAGATTCTTTGGACCGAAGGTTTGGAATATGGTGCCTGACAAAATTAAAAATGCGACATCCTTAGACAATTTTGAAAGGGACACAAAGAAATGGGTTCCGACAAACTGTTCCTGCAGGATCTGTAAACGTTATATTCAAGGTGTTGGTTATATAAAGAATTATTATTTAACTACCTTATACTTATTTATTCTTACTGTAATGGTATGTGTGTTTTCATATAGTGATCAGTTTTTAATTTTAGTTATTTATAATTTTATTTTTATTGGTATAAATAGTTAATGCACCCATCACCCAATCATTTTGTAACATTTCCTATATTACAGAATCTACAACCCTTTACATAAATTATGAGAAATTTTATGAATTTTGACGTAAATACAAACCACAAGTAAAACATAACTAATTAAAACGACCTCAGGAATACCCAAGAGATTTATCGAGTCAACGTAGAGCCTAGGATCTTAGTCTTTTTGCAAACTTAACAAGTTCTGTTGTTTCTAGCAGCCTAGTACTCAGTCTCTTGGAACAAATTTTAGTAGGTTGCAACTGTATAAATTCTAACGTTGTTTACCTCGAAGAAGCTTTTTTATTTTGTGATTCTCTTGTTGGTTTTCTTGATAGGTAACCTAACATCTTGATACCATTTTCTCCAATTCGTATTTCGCTATCATAAACTAAGGTATAAAACGACTGAATATAAAGATCTGTGGTTGAAATAAGCGTAAACGATCACTGTGGAGGAGGGATTATTGAGCATCATGCTACAAAGCCTGAAACTATGATTACAAATCACTCCTCCACAGTGATTATTTACTCTTATATCGACCACTGAAGATAACCTAGTGAACAATAACTTGTTCAATGTAAGCAGTACAGACACTAGAACAACGATGTTATAAGGTCTTCACTGCTGACTTTGAACAAGATTTTGCCCACTGAGGTAGTGCAAAAGATTCTCAGAATCTTTGTAGCAGCTTAGTTCAGAATGAACTTGGAAAACCTAGAAAAAAAGGGTTAAACTTAAGAAAAATTAAGGAAAACCTGGGAAAAATCGGGGAATTATGGCTATAAGTTTGATATATTTCGGAGGGAAAGCAGAGGGAAACTGAATAAAGATTTTCTAGACAGGTTTCTCAAACCACGTGTTTTGTTGCTCACAGCCTTGAAGCGACTTGTACTTATTTGTGTAATTTGTAAGGTTCTTCTAGGTGATGTTCACTAATGTATTTTTACATACATACATGTGATTTGATGTTATACTATCTCCAAAATAAACAATTATTCTGATATAAATTCGACAAAATAAATCTGAGATGAAGAGTGTTATATCAACGAGCTTGCGATTGATTGGTTTCTTCAGTACGAAGCAAGATCGTCGACTCACTCTTCATTAAAATATAATTTTAAGCTTAAATATAGCTGATATCATCTGTGGAAGAGCGTTTTCTCAGTATAGTTTTCAAGTTTAAAGCTGAAAACTATACTAAAAATTAAACACTCCTCGCTAGGTTTTTTGCTATTGAATTTTTAGTATTGTATCGTCTAGATATTTTGTAAATTACGACATAGAATTTGATATTTTCGTTTCTTCACGTTTGATGGGAGCGCAAATATTTTGCAAAATGAAAGACGCTATGAATTAGATATTGAAAAAGGCGGTTCCTTTTTACTTGACAGTTTTTATCTTCTCTTCAAATTTTAATTGGAATTGCGATATATTGTTTGAAAAATAACAACCAGCTAATATTATATCCATCGTTACACATCCACACAATATCTTGATCATTTTTTCTCACAAATCTCATAGGATGATATCAGTGCAGTGGTCTTAAAGCCTGAAGCTATGCTCAAAAATCCCTCCTCCATAGTGATTATTTACTCTTATTTCAAACACCGTAAAGTGGAAGTTAAGTTGAAAGGAAATTATAGGTTCTGCACATAAGCACACCAGTAGGAAAAAACTTGTTCAAAGTCCACAGTAATGGTCGAATGAATGTCGAATAACGTTGTTCTGACGTCTTTACTGTGGACTTTGAACAAGTTTTCACCCACTGGGTATGGTCTGGACGGACGAGATAGAAGCTAATTTTATTTGTTCTTGTTTGAAACACTGCCTTAGGTGATCTATACCTGTATAACAAAGCCTAACAAAATTCTACAAATTTGACAAAAAGCTACCAAATGTAAAATTTTGAAATTGTTGCAACTCATCTTACCAGAGCTCGAAATAACAGCCGGTCATCACTGTGGAGGAGAGATTTTTCAGAGTATTTTCAGCCAAGTTGGCTGAAAATATTCGGAAAAATCTCTCCTCCACAGCGAAGACCGGCTGTTATTTCGAGCCCTGCTTACCGTTTGCTTGTTGATTATCCTCCTCATCAACACCAGCAACGTCACTATTAGCACCATTCAGGTTCTCATTGAACTAAAACAAAATATGAGTCAAATAAAGGCTATACCCAGTGGGCAAAAAACCTGTTCAAAATCTGCAGTAAAGACGCTAGAACAACATTGAAAACGTTGTTCTAGCGTCTTTACTACAGACTTTAAAACAAGTTTTTGTCACCTAGGAAACTCAAATCCACAACCCTGAATATAAGCCCTTCTCCAATATCTATCCAAACAGTGGTCGAAATAAGAGCAAAATATCACTATGGAGAAGTGCTCAAAAATCTCTCCATCACAATGGTTATTTGCTCCTATTTTGATCACTGTTATTGACTCAATACTTCTTCTATATGCAAGTCTGAATATAACTGCTGGGCATTACATGTTAGTATAGTGTTCAGCTTTTAGAAAATAATTTTATAGTTAGTAGTTGCTAAAAAAGAGAAATACATACAATTTTATTACCGCTATGTTAAATAACAAAATACTATTACAATACTTTTTGGTTTATTTCTAATTTTCTAGCTAATAAGCGACCTCCTCTTTTAAGCCCTCCTCCCCCCCTTAAATCTCGACATTTTATAAGCGTCCGGCGCGTTTATTATAGATTTACCATTAAAAACTAAACTTACGTGAGCGGCCTGCATTAATTCTTCAGCTTGTTTCTGTGCTTCTGGACTTATTCTTGACATGGCTTGTTCTTCACGTTTTTCAGTCTCTTCTCGTGCACGTTGTAGTTCCGTCTCTCGTTCTCTTGTTTCAGCTAGTTCACGTTCTAAGCAGAAAGAAATTAACATTTTTAATTCTTTTTTTTATACCTTTCGAAAAGATAGGTGAATAAAAACCATCCAAATAGATTCTCTGGCAACCAAAAACGGGGGTAACAAGCAGAGAAAGACACACCAATATAGAGTAAAGAGATAAACAGAATATAATTATGGCACTCTAAAATCAAGATGCGACAGGATAATCTGAAAAGTATATGGCAAAGTGATCTACGAACGGAAAGATGCTTCCTAGAAAAGTTTAAGAAATAAAGCAAACCAGACCACTACAGCGTTTAAAGTAAGAACAAATAACCACTGTGGAGGAGGAATTTTGAGCATAGTTTCAGGCTTTGTAACCTGACACATGCTCAAAAATCACTTCTCCACAGTGATTATTTGCTCTTATTTTAATCACTCCTATACCTAATTTTTCTTTCTCTTCCTTTTCCTTTCTTGCAGCTTCCATCTGTTTCTGTCTGACATTACGTAATTCGAATGTTGTTAACCTCTCTAAATTGTTGAATCTGTCCTCTTGCTTCGTTATCAGCTTTTCGAAATTGGAATGCTTTTCAATTAGTTTTGTAATCTCATCGATAGATTTCTAGAGAATTTAAATTTCTAAATACTACTACTGATGTATATACCCAAGGAATGAAGTTACAGTTCTATTTACTCGCTGACACTATACCCAGTGGGCAAAGACTTGTTCAAAGTCCTCAGTAAACATGCTAGAACAATGTCGAACCATGTTGTTCTAACATCTTTGCTACGGACATTGAACAAGTTTTTGCGCGCTGGGTGAAGTGATTGGGTATATAGTATTGGAGATACATGGTAAGACAGGCCTCTGAATTCACGACGGCATTCTCCTGTGGGGAAGCATCCTTGGAGGCTAATTTGCAGCCAGCAAGCTGAAAATTAGTCTCCAAAGATGCTCCTCTACAGGGGAATGCTGGCGTGAATTCAGAAGCCTGGGTAAGATGAAACTGGAAATACAGCATACATGCAGCGTTCGAAATAGGAGTATGTAATCACTGTGAAAGAGTAATCATAGCTTCAGGTTACAAAGTCTGAAGCTATGCTAAAAAATCCCTCATCCACTGTGATTATTTACTCTCATCTTGAACATTGACATGTGCAAAGAACAATTCAGAACAACCTCATACTCAAGTTGCAATGCTGGATAAGACAAAATAAAGGTGGAGTAACTTTCGAGCATTGCAAATGGTAACCATTAAATCAAATGACTGTTTCATACCCCGGTATCTTTTCCATTAACAGTATGTTCATTTTGGTTAATCCATTCATCGGCTAGATGTGCATCACGTGCAAATTGCATTACTTCAAGAGCTAAACAACAACATAAAAAAGTAGTCGAAATAAGAGTAAACAATCACTGTGTTGGAGGGCTACTTGGACATTGTTTCAGGCTAGAAAGTCTGAAGCAATGCTTAAAACTACTTATTTATCTTATTTAGAACAATGGACTTCAACCAAAAACATATAGCGAGAATTTCAGTTAGGAAGAATAAAACAAGAATCAAAATAATTTTCAATAGTAACTGCGGTTAATAAGTCTGAAACAATGCTCAAAAATCTCTCTTCCACAGCGGATATTTGTTCTCATTTCAAACACTGAGGCTGTAACATCAATGATCAATGAAATCAACTTCTAAAGAGAGAAGCCAATTTCAAAATCGTTGACTCAGTACTCTCTTCCCCAGATATCATTTCAAAAACGGTCAGAAAAAATAAAATCACTTTGGGGTGCTCGAAATAAGGGCATAATAATCATTGTAAAGGAATCATCTTTGAGCCTAGTTTTAGTCTAAAAAGACTGAAGTTACACTCAAATGTCCCTCACCCTCAGTGATTATTTGTTCTTATTCAAACACTGAATTCAGTGGTCAAAAAAACAAATAATCACTGTAGAAGAGTGACATTGGAGCCTAGCTTCAGGCTAGGAAGTCTAGAGCTATGCTCAAAAAACCCTTCTCCTCCACATTGATTATTTGCTCTTATTTCGAACACTGCACCGACTTTAAGTAATTGAACAAATAAGCTAAACACACATACATAGTTGCAAATCTTCCCAGTGTAGATCCCATTCTTCTTCTAGCACATTCTTTTGTTGTCGTAAATTTTTAATTCTATCTTCAATTTCAATAGTAGCATAATGTTGCTTATTGATCAAATCGTCCGCTAATTTAAAAACATTTGTGAATTTGTCTTCTTTTGTATCCATTTCAGCTTTACGATTTTGGTGGATTCCCATAAGATGCTCGCATGCTGAGATATCTCTAGAAGTAACAAAAACTCATTTTCAGCTTCAGGTTTTAATGTTTTATGAATGTTAGTGAGTGGACAACACCAGTACGAGTTTCATGAACCGGTCGATGTGATATAATCGATGTAGAGGAGGGATTTATTTGTGGATGGAATGAGGAAAGAAAGATTTTCAATTTCTATTTATTTTTATCAAGAAATATATAGACCCATTGGTAGAAATTGACGTCACATATGGTGTGACGTCACTTCTACCAATGGAATGTCTTTTTTTTTCGCCCCATGAAAATCAACCAGAACTTACTTTGGTCTGTCATCAGATTCAATTTGTAATCTCATATCTTGTATCCATAGTAACAGGTTTTGTATTAACATGATTAACCTCTGGTATTCATCGCTTTGACCTAATTTAGCACTACGTTGACGGACTCGGTCTAGTAAATCTTTCCATGCACGCATGACGTCATCTTCTTTATTGATAATTTCCATGAGTTTGTCACCTGCATATAAACCTTTCAGCGATGTTGAAAAATCTTGGATACCTTCAACCTGAAAAGTAAATCATAACAATATAATTTCTCTACTTAGCAAGAATTCGACTTCAAATTATTCGTTGGAGAGCAGTTGTCGAAATAAGAGCAAATAATCACAGCGGAGGAGGAATTTTTGAGCATAGCTTCAGGTTAATAAGCCTGAAGCTATGCTAAAAAAACCCTACTGTAGAGTACAGTATTTGGTCGACAATCATATGCATTTTGATTGGTTTTCCTGTACCCAAGAAACCAATCAATTACAAGCTCAATGACTTTAACACAAACGAAAGACTGCTGAATACGGGACAATCATATTCGCCAGCTGTTCAGTTACTTAATTATCAATGAAAATATGGAGACCGTCCTTGTTTTTGATTGGCTTCTTCGTACCGAAGAAACCTATCAGTTTCAAGTTCATATAGGGTGAAAGCATGGTGAATTTATATTCCTAGCACTGTTGGATTACTGTCCCCTATTTTTATCCTAAGATATTTTGATTAAGACCACCTGATCAATTTATTGATTCAAACCTGTTGTCCGAGTGGTTGTAGATCCGCTTCAAATGCTTTATGATGTCTTTGTAAAGTATACACCGATTGTTGATCACGTCCTAAATCGTCTGTCAATTGTTTTTCTTTCTCGCTAATCATAACTAAAGTCTCTTTTGCTTCATGGAAGAAACGATGGAATTCGTGACCAGCAGCAAGATGCTATAGAGGATAAAAATAAATGATAACGCTACACACACCGGCAAATGAAAATGCACATATTATATCAACAACATTGAAATTATAAGTTTTAGTAGCTCTTATATTTTAAAGGCAAATCAATTCTTACTCACACAATTTTTTAACACAGGCCCATAATTACACAAATTAATACAACCAGCCAATATAGAAAAGAGATTTAAAAATAAAGAAGAAAAAAATAAGAGTAAAGTAGTATATTTAGCGAAGAGTAAGCAGTCTACAGGGGTTAAAATAACTGCTGGTCATCGCTGTGGAGGAAATATTTTAGAACATTTTCAACAAATTTTGGCGTTCTTTGTAAATATAAACCAATCATATTTAATTTGTTGACGGCACACCCTTCGTTGCAAATAGATAAGTATTTATGTTCGGCACAACTAATTCTACCTCTTTCCTTGTTTCCAGTAATTCTAATAGATCATCCCATGATTCGTTCAATCGCGACTTCCATTCAGCAATCAATGGAGCATCTGAATGGCCTGTACCTATCAATTGGTCAGCAACAGCATTCACAGTTTGTACACGTTCAGTTCCAATATTCCTGGTCTCATCTGCAAATCTATCAAAACGTTCTTGTAGCATTTGAACTTGATCAAAATCTTGTCCAATGTCTTGTGAACTAGCAACAAGTTCTCGATCAGCTATCCATGATTCAAGATCTTGAATTTCACGGTTAAATTGAAATAGTTTTAAGTTTTCATCAAGTTTGCCTTGACGTTCGTCAGTTAAATCTTGAAGCCTGGAGTACAGCTCTTCAAGTCTAGTTTGAGTTGCTTGGACCAATTCACTAAATTTGGGAAAAAATATTACATAATACGGTATACTCGTAAAAAGTGTTGTTAAAATTACCAGAGCAAATTCCTTGTATCTCAACTTGAATACATCATATTTTGCACCCCCTAACCATGGGGGAAGGGGGAGGGGTTGGATAATTTTCCCTATTCTGGGAGAGCAGGAAGCAGACTTCATGGAAGGGGAGCAGGAGGGAGCAGGCTTCACCAAGAAGTGGGGGGTTTGGCCTATTCTATGTTCAGTTAAGATAGATATTATAGAGAACAGTATGAATGGATTAATTTCCATTTACAGTGGGGGTCGAATGGAATGAAGGAACTTGGAATATTAATCGATTTCAGTGCAGGGTGGGTGGGGGGGGGGGCGGT
>JAULBZ010004053.1:0-15359 GCA_032360805.1 Neoturris breviconis
CAGGGAATTTTCTATACACTCCTTTTGATCTGAAAATTAGTTTTATTGTCGGAAACAGCTCCTTTCTCTTCAAAAGTCCCCTTCCAAGAGTCTCTGCATACTTTTTGCAACTTGTTTCAAAACTAAATTTTGTAGGAACAACCAAATCAACCTCTCTTTGCCTTTTTCCTGTAACTACCACACGTATCTTATTTTCTTTACTACTGTAATAACAATTCGCAATTCTTATATTTTTTAATAAACGCCACCTTCTTTTAAACGCCCCCTCTACAAATGAAATTATTTAATAAACGGCCCCGGCGTTTAATCGAAGCATTACGGTAAGAGGATTTTAAAGAAGGTCTAAAGATAATTGAAGAGCCACTCTGTTAATGCACTTTCGAGTCAGAATTAAAATAAATATTTTTCCTTTCAGTTAAAGATACACATGCACCTGTAAGGTAAGAACTTTGAAGTATATTAAACAAATACAGTAGAAATTCATATTAGAAACACAAGCTTTTATTTATTAAATACAATAAAGATGTTACTTAGGGTTCATCTCAGAAAGAGATTTAATTGAGAAAAAAAACCTGATGTTACCGTGGATTAGCAAATTTTGAGATGGTCTGTGATAGGTTTGTAAATATTTATTAAACATTAAAAATTTGGGCATTTACTTATTTGGTTGAAACATTTGTAGGGAGGGAAGGGGGGAGGGGGGGACATTTATTCGGCGCTCAAAATAATTAAAAATAATAAATATCGTATATAATGTAATGTCATTAAATTGTTTTTTTTTTATTTCAGTGAGCTATCAAAACTATGAATTTATTACATCAGTATGAAGATTATATGTTTTGGTTTCATTGATGAGACAGCATTAAAATATTTATTAAGTTATTTTGTTTATTTTAAAGAGTTTTATTGGATTTAAAAAGTGAATTGAAACATGAAGAAAACTTGAAAATGAGTATTTTAAGTAAAATGAAGATACAACTCACAATTCATTCAAGATGCGTATTGCAATTTTCTACAGACTATTTTATATTGAAAGTTTATAATATTTTTATAATATTTAAGATTATATTTCATATTGTTTTTTATTATTTATAGTACATTTTATCGACATTTTATTAGAGAGTTTTATTTGCATTATCGTAATTTCTCTTTTTAGTTCTTCATCCTATTTAGTATCTATCTATAAGTAAGCCCTCTCTATGAAAATAATAGGCCTTCTAAGCTTTCCCATTAAGAATTTGACAATTTGTGTTGTTAAATATGCATCAATATTTGTGTATTCAATCTCTTACATGATTATCACATAAAATAACAATGCTTTCATACTCACCTCTATTTTAATAAGGCTCAAACAGAAGCAATATATTCATCTGGATTTTTTTTATTTTTAAAATGGTATCTGTAGCTAGTTCCAGGCCACTTTACCTTTTTGCTTACATTGATTTATACTGACAATAAGGTTTTTGTGTAATAATCAAATTTGCATGCATTAAAAATAGTTACTAAAATAAAGCAATAGAAGCATAGATTTCATGTGACCTGGGACTAGCTACAGATGCAATTTGGAAAAATAATCTCTACGCATTTGTTCTAACCTACATTTCTGCAACTATTTGTGGAGTTATTAGCAATAAAGTGCCTTATAATGTATGGTATACTCAAATATGATGTCATAAATTTTGCATTAATTAACTCAAAAAGGTTTCTTCAAAAACCATTAAACTACAATATCTTGAGAACCGTTAAAGATTACATGAAATAAAAAAATAATCTATATTTTAAATCAACTTATATGTTTACCTCAGAATCCCTTTAAATATTTAAAATTTAATAGATAGTATTTTATGCACCGGTTTCCATACACTGTTATTTAAAAAAAAGTGTATCTGTAACACTTGAAATTTATAATTGAATCTCTTTTCTCATATATTTGTTGGGTTTTAGAATATATAAAATATTCACATTAAATTATGATTACAACAAAAGTATTTTCAGCAAGCATCGTTATTTATCTTATTGTATTTTGTAAGTATTGATGTAGGTTTTTATTTGCGTTTTCACTGTTTTTTTGGTTTTGATTTTTTTAATTGTGATTGAACTAAAATAATGTGATGTTTCTTCTTTAGTATCATGTGGAACACTTAAAACATATACATATACATTATACATATTATATATACATTGATTGAATTGTTGGTGTTTATAAATTATCGATTCATCTCCAATGGAAAATTGAACCTTTCTAATTTATTTGCCCAAAATTAAATTTGGTAAATGGCTCCCTTGGTTTGATCCAATAAGCTTGAACTTCACTTTGAATGTGTTTATTGAATTGAGCATGGATTTTGTTTAAGTGCCTTTAGAAAACTTTTATATATCTGCTATTGTCTCCACTCCACTGTAACATTTTCTTTGAGAGGGGAGCAAGAATAAGAGTAAGAAGATATTTTTTTGTATATTTATTTCGTTTCTGGAACACACATACTTTGATTCCTGTGTTCGGATAATACTAATTGATCGCATACTTTACAGGTTTTATAAAATACAAACTAAAAATTTGATAAATACCTCTCTTTATTAAAGGACTGTAATTGCAACCTCTGCACCGCAGATCTTGTGTTATGCAAATATTACTTCAGTTATACCTAGTGGGCAGAAACTCGGTTCAATTCCATAGTAAAGACTTTTCTGTGGGCTTTGAGAAAGATTTCGCCTACTGGGTAGTTACAAAAGTATAATAAACCTGTGAAGATCAATATTTAATTTACACCAAGGGTGTTTATTATAGGAAATAGGGTAGTGTATTATGATATAATATATATGTGAATCATTTCCGTATGCTAGATTCAAAATTTTCTCGGTTGAAGGGCAACTTTTCCACATCAAGTTTATTCTGCTTTTATGATAATCATATTAAACTCAGGAGGAGGCACAAAGTGCCTGCATTATTTCCTTTTGGCAATAACCTTTTTTGTATTAATGGTATAGAAATTTTGTGACTTTTCCTAACTTTTATTAACCCTGTTAAACCCAGACTTTTTTGGCCTGTGTATGCCCTGGTGGCACAAAGTGTCTGTTGTCTTTTATTTTCGAACCACTAAAGCTTGTAATATGAAACTGGTACACTTATAGAACAATTCAATACAAACGCTTTGACTAAACAAATTTGACTTAGCAGGTACCAGTGATGTCACTAAGTCAAATTTGTTTTGTCAAAGCTATGGTGTCATCAATAAATATTAATTTTTGGTCTGTAGAATGCTGTAAAATGGCAACAGGCTATTATTTGAGAACCATTATTGCTTATGATGTGAAACTTGGTGAAACTTGGTACACTTACAGAACAACTCAATACAAACACTTTGTCATAAAAAAATTTAGTTAGTGACTTCACTAGTACCTGTTATGACGTTATCAGCAACAGTAGATTTGAAATCTGTATAATGTATTATCTGGTCTGTAAAATGTGAAATCTGGTCTGTAATTTTCAAATAATACATGTATTTCATTTATTCTTTTTATAAATAGTATTTACCTGTTGCAAAGATAGCCTAGCAACAACAGTGACTGTTTTAACGAGACATTTTATTTTCCAAAAAATTACCCCCTGTTTAAAATTAAGTTACCCTCGGAAAAATAAGGTAAATGTTCAAAAATTTATTTCATAATTCTAATTACATGCTTCATGTCGGAAGCATTAGTGATTTGGAAATACAAGGGCACTTTGTCCCCCCTCCAGGCATACACAGGTCAAAAAAGCCTGGGTTTAATAGGGTTAAAGAAAACTTTATGTCTTCCTAAATCTGTTGGAAAGTTTTTGGAAAATGTAACGTTTTCTAGATTACATTTTATAGAAAACTTCCGGTTTTCTGATTCCAAAAAATAGAAAACTCTAATTAATATTTTTTAGATTCGACATCTTCAAGTTCGAACATAATAGAAATTGTTGCAGGTGTGGTTTTATGTGTGATTGCTGTTATGGTTGTATTAGTGTCCATCCATATTATATACATGGTTTCTTTATACGTGGTATTTTGTTTTTCTTACTTTTGGCATCTTTATAGTTTGTTATTGGTTTTGAAACTAAAACTTAGAAAAACTATTTGGAAAATTCTAAATTGGGGTTGCATTACTCATTATTAATTCTTGTTTTTTTAGTTTTTAGTTTAATTTTTTTTGTGATCATTTCTGTGTTTCCAACTTTATATTTATGTGATCTTCAAAAATTTAAGAGTAATGTTAAACTTCTTTGTAAACTGTGTTCTTTGTAATTACCTACTATGCTTTGCAGAACTACATAAATGCTGGGATAATAAGTCTTAAACAATGATTCTTTGTGTATCAATTCTGCACTTCTTTAAACATCTTCCTTATTAACTACTCTAAAATTGTTTTTGGGTAAGTAACTTTTTATTTTATTCAAAATTGTAAATAAGATATTTTTATTTTTATTTATCCTATTAACTCTATTTCAACCAATTTCACCCCTTCATAACTTTTGAACGACTAATAGTATAGCGATGAAACTTGGCAGCCTAATAGTGTATCATGAATGAAATAATTTGGAATAATCTTGTTTTTGCTGATGTCAGCATTTTTCCGATGACATCACAGATTTTTAAATGGGAAAAATTGATTAAAATTTACAATTAAAAGAGTTCTAGATAACATTTTTCCTTTCTGATTTTGATTTTAGACAGCTATTGTTTGTCTCTTTAACGTAATTTCCGCATTTTTAACAAAACCATTGCAAAATACCAAAATTATTGCCCAAAAATGCGATTTCCAAAATTTCAGAAAATCGGGGTAAACGGGTTAGTCATGTGACCAAAACTTTCAGAAATCTTTCTTTCATGATTTTATGTAACTTGACTAAGTGTCAAGTGTTACCTAAACACAAGTTATTGAAAAATAATGAATCTTTGATTTATATTGGATTTCCCTATGTATATAGGTGGTCTCACGCTATGACTATATTTTTTGATCCGCTAACGTAATCAACCCGTAATTTTCACAATTTGTGTCTTTTAGAGAGTTGGAAAAAGTCAGAAACGTGGTGCAGACGTTCTAAATAAAAAAGTGCTAGAGGGGCGGAATCCCAGTTAAAATAGGGTTGAAGACGAATTATTTTACTACTGTCTTTTTCAAATTTTATATTTTTACACTTAAATAACCCTTTACCACTGGAAATCTATTTTGTTTATTTACAATTTTCCTTAAAACTTTCTACTGACAAATCAGTAAAAATTTCTTTAAGTATTTTGTTAATAAAAAAATAAGTAAATCCATTCAAACAATAACGAGCCACCAGGCCATAAGATTTCATCTGTGTATAGCGACTTTATCATTTTTATTAAAGTCAGAATTGAATATATTGTTGGGTTTGAAACATTGTTTAGAAGACAAAGATTATTGAAGAATTACATGCTTAACCCTTTTTGGTATGGGCTTTTGTAACTTTTGAAAGTCTGTAAGTCTGTAAGGGGGGGGGGGGCATTATGCCCCCTCCTAAGAACTCAGGAACCACTAGTGCTATATCAATAAAATTTGGCATGGACATGTAGATAATTCTTGTTTAAATCCTCCCAAAAAATTAAAATTCTTGCCAAATGCCTTTTTGATGAAGTCAGGGAACATTGTCACAACAAAATGTTTGTTAGTTTAATTGTAAATAATATGAACCTTTGCATTGCATAATTTATCTTTTACCCCATCTTTCCTGAAAATTAAAAGGTCACATAGTCACTACAACTGAAGATATTGGCTATTATCCAAAACTACCTATGGGATCACAATCGCAACTCTAGTAATACAAAATTCTTAGTAAATCAATAAGTTTTATGATATTGACTTGAAACTTTTAGTCAGTATTAAATATGGTCTTTAGAATTTAAATCCGTCAAAAAAATGACAACATGACGTAATAAACATGACATAATTTTTGACGTTATGTTTGTGCTTTTTGACGCCACATGGAATTTTTTCCATATTTTTGTTTTCATGACGAAATTAACAAATTTGAGAACTATATTTACATTTTCTCTATTTTATACAGCTAAACTCAACGATAGAAACAATAAGAAAATAAACACTTAATATAGCATTGTAATATAATAATAAAAAGTTTCAAAAATGTTCATTATGCTTCTAGAACATTATGTAGATTTTACTAGATACAATTACAAATACTCTGATTAAGCTCTTTCTGATGCATTACAGTAAAAAAATAATGATATCTTTTATGGAGCACATTTCAATTCTCCACGCCAGGTCTGAGGAGCCCCAAAATGCCAGCATATATGGGAATAAATTAGAGTTTAATGTTTTTCCACACATATAAAGTATTAGAAAAAATAATTGGCAAACTTTGATTAGATTAATTATTTTTATTTTATTTGAACATATGCTTAGCATCTCCAACAGTGGTGTATTAACCAGGCAAAAAATTGAATTTCTAAGGTTTAGGCAAACAATGGCAACATGTTGGCACAACATGAGCCAATATTGTTGGTAAAAATATTTCAATGGTTTGCCCACCATGATGTGTCACGTTAAAATATGTTATTTCATGTTGAATAATGTTGATTCATATTATCAGTTGCATCATGTTGTGATAGTTTGTTCGCTTTATGCATCAATTGTCTAATTATTCTAAAATAATGCCAATTTAGGAGGAAACACTTTACTTTAAAACTGTCCTCAGAATCCACACATTCGTTTTTATATATAATGTTTTTTTTACATTTTCATTATCTGCTGAAATTTCCCCAGAACAAGTCTCTTGTTCTCTACCATTTTTGTAACAGCTTGCTTGGGGTGATTTCTTGACAAACTTCATACTTTGCATTTTTTTTCCAACTATTTGAACATGTTTTTAGCAAAAATTATTATCAACATATAAATAAAGCAAAGTACATATAGAGTATTTAAAAATTGACACCAATTTCTTTTATGCAGAACCTAAGATGATATTTGTTTTTTAGAACTTTAATATGTTTTGAGAATTTGAATTCTGTGAGGTTTTGACCACATTCACCCAAACAACGTGCTAAAATGATGAGGGAGAAGTGGAGACTTAGACATTTTTTTTTTCTATGATACTCTGATCATGAACCTTTTTTGGCAGACATTTTGTCTTTCTCAATTTTTTGAGATGATAAGTGAAATTTTCATTGACTTATAATTGAAGTTTCTATTTTTATTTTAGGAAGCTTCTTACATCAATTTTGAGATAAATATTAATGTATATTTATGTGTACACCTTTAGGGCCATAAAACCTTTAATTACTATCACAAGTTTCCTTTTTTTTATAACATTAATTACTCACAATTAAAATATAATGGCAATACACAATTCAACAGAGGAATATGTTTTAATAAAAAATTATTATGTTGATTATCATAACATTATTAATTAATCCAAATTCAAATTAGAAATATAATGACAATACACAATTCAATAGTGGGAGAGTTTTTTAATAAAATAATGAATTGTTTTAATGAATATGCAATCTTCTATTTCATTATTCTTTATTTCTTATCAATTTTAATAACAGATGATGACAACCACCTTTACTTTACTTTAAAATAATTTATTAAGTGTTAACTCAATAGATTAAGTGCATGGTTTATAAAACAAAATATATTAAATTAAAATTATATAATACATTACATATCATACATCATACATGGAACTCTTAATGTAATGTAAATGTTGAGTGTTTATCTTGGATACAAAATTTCACTACCATCCTCCACATTGACCTGGCATAATTGTACTTTTAAAAAGGTGTTCCAATTGTTTATTTGAACTGAAACTTTAATATCTTAATAAAGACATATTTCAAACACTATATAATGTAATGTGTATATACAAATCATATTTATGTGCTTAAGTTTAACTTTCAATTGGTTTGGTGGGCTACTTTCAATACCGTACCTTTGATTGTTTTGTTTTTTAAATTCTGTCTTCGGTGTTTTGAATGCCAAGGGATTATATTTTAACATTTTATCTGGTTTTTAAGAACCTTCCTCCAAAACCATGATAAAGTTCCCCAAAAATCCGGATTTTTTTTTTGATTTTTTCCAAAATTGAGGAAATCAGAATAATTAAGACATAAAAATTTGTAGAACGATTTTAAATCATGACATGAGTTTATAGTCCAAATTTGAGGTTAAAATTCAGTCCTATTAAATAATAAAAGAAGTTGTTGTAAAACAATGCATAAGTCTGCACAAGTGTATAATAAATTGAATACAAAATAATTCTCAAAATATTTTTTAAATTGATGTATTGAAACTAATTATATAAAATATGTACAAGTGAATAAATACAGCGTTAATGGGGCGAATATAAAAATGGTAATTGCAAATTACTTCTTTCTGCACCCTTTTCTTTGTTTACAATATAAATCAGAAACACTATTCGTGCCTATTGTATTAAGAAACAGTTGACATTGCCAATATTTCTCCTTGTGCCATAGAGTTTTTTCTCAATCAGAAGTGGTGTTATTTGCTCTATGATTGGCACTTGAAGATAAGCATGTGGATTGTTGAAATGCTGTGCTGTACCACAACGATTCTTATTAGTTTTAATAACATTTTTATGTACACGAGATCTGTTTTCAAAATTAACAGCTGAGTCTACATATTGATATCCACATGATTTGCAGGAAATTAAATATATGACATTTAGAATCTTGTAATTAAGATCTCTTTTGGCACAATTGCTTTTAGCTGTGACTTTACATATAAATTTGTTGGAAACTATCGATTAATTCTTACAAATGTCACAATTAGTACTGCTTGTGATTTTGCTAGCTCTTTTTCTACCTATAAGCATGGTGATGCATATTTGTTTTCTTTAGACCAAATTCTTAGGATCCTTAATACACATATCAAGCACTTTCATAATGACCTTTCTAAAAATCTTTCTCTGTAGATAGTTACAGTTGTAAAGAATTAATAATAATAAAATATGTTGATTATTAGTAAGTTTGAAAATGTTTGTTCGGGTGTGCATCTTAATTATAACTAAAAGGGTAATCATTTTGAAACTAAAAGATGTTATTATTTTTTTACTGACATTCCAGCTTTACTTTCCAAAACCAATCTACTGAGTAAAATGTATCTTTAATACAGAATAGTAAAATTAAAAGATAAATAATATATACGTTGTTATTGTGATAATATACAATTGTAAGAAAGCTAAAATATCAGTAAAAAACTAACGACTTCTCTTAGTTTCAAAATGATCACACTTAGCTTGTAACTCTATTTATAATAATTATTAATATTACTATTAGCATAGGCAGAACTTCTCCTTTTGTTATGTTTTGATATCATTTTGGAGTTTCTTCTTTGCTTTGAATTGCTTAGTGCAGAAATGTTATTTGCATATTTAAATGCAAAATATTAAAATTTAAACAGCAACATCTTTTATTTCCCCGTGTAGTTTCTTATCTATCTCCTATAAATCGTTACAAAGTGGTTAAGGGTACAAAACAAGTTTCATTCTCCATAAATTCCGATCCTCCCATGATTCATTTGCTAGTAAGTTAGTCTGTTTTCTGAATGACATTAAGCCATCTTCCCTTCCCTGACATTTCCTTGCCTTCCATCACATGCATGGTTAGCTCTTTTCCGTATGGTGAAGAACTCATGGCTCACTAGTGAAGAAATACAGTATAAAGTCAGCAATAAAATGTCTTCCGACAAAAGTGTTCAGCTTTACCTAGTGGTGTAGCAAATTTTCAGGTCTTCTTGTACAACAGACACCTAAACCCACAGAAATCCAAACTAAAGTACTGTATTTCCTGTAATTAGCAATTACCTTGAAATAAGCACACTTTTCTATAATCACCATCCTTTGAAAAGAAATAAATTAGTGCTTAAAGTGAATAATAGTGTAAAAACAAAATGTGTATTATTAATATTTTGTCGTTGGACATAATAAACATGAACTACATGGGAGATATATTTATTTATTATTACAGTTTAATTACCTTTCAAAAAAAACTTAAAACTAGAAATTAAAATCTTGAAAACAAGAAATGATCCCTGCAATATGCAGAAAAACTTCCATTATGATCTTTGTTGTCTTATTTCTATATTTATAAACAGTATGTGAATATTAGTGTCCCTTTTATTAAACATCCCAAAATAATGTTAATTACGCTAATTGGATAAGATTACAATGCGTAGATTTAACACAACTGTAATTAACACCAATCTCAGAAAAAATGTGTTTTGGCTGATATTAATTAACATATATACAAATTTTCCCAACGTAATAACATGATTTATGTTGATCCAAGCAGTTAAAACTATATGGAATGAGAGAAAATTACATGGAATTAACGTGTCCGTTAATATTATACTTCAATAACGCTTTATACAGGTAATTATTCTCACACACCTTTCATGGGTAGGTCGGTCCTTGGAGTCAATTAAACCATAAAGCTTCGGAAATACATTTTGAAGTTATATTGCAAAAAATGCTAAATGTTTTTGTTAAGTGCATCTAAATGGGCATTTTAAAAATTAACGCGATACAAAAATAAGCTCAAATTTATTAATGTAAAGTTTTCAATTCACGCTAATTAATGACAACATTAATGTCATGTAATAAGGTATATAAAATATAACACCATGGAATTGGATGGAAACTATTCGTGCAAACATAGGTGGAGGTAATTCTAGATATTTTTTGCATAAATGAGCTCTCGTTTCATTCTGTTTGATATGACTATAGTTTCTTTGTATTGATGATAATTATTTGATATCAACTAGAAGTAGTGCAATAAAAGTCAATAGATCTCCAGTATGTCCACACTTAAGCCTATAAAGTTCAGGGGTGGTGGTGGGGTGGCAGAAATACTCCATACCCAAACGTTCTTAACTCAGGAACCATAAACGGTCATCACTGTAGCATTTGTAATTCTCAAAATAAGCGCATTGTCAAAAACTCACCAATGAAAAATTTTGTTACCATGATGAAATCCTTATAAAATGATTACATTATAACTATTGATTGGATTATGGTGTGATACCCGTTGTTTATCATCATGAAAGAAATCTGTATTATAACCTTGATGACGTCATATAATGACATCATAACTTCGAAAGAAATTTTGATACGTTTAACGCCCCATATGGCTGATGACATCGTTCCATAAAATGATTTTGGCATGACTATGAAAGAGAATTCAATTGTCTTTCAGAATCTGGAAAAAACAAATTCAATTTTTTTTCCTCATTCAAAAGTTATGCCTCCATCATAAATGTAGGAACCATGATTTACCAAAAATCACAAACTTTGAAAAGTGGTGACATCACCAAAAGTTCATATGATTATTGTTACAATAATGGTAGAAATAGAAAGTACTTTTATCAGGGAATATTAGCTAGGAGTTTTTATGTTCTAACATTAGTAGTCTTTCCAGGATTAAGCAGTCACAGTTCACAGAAGAAATAGTTAATGAAATTTCTGTGCACTATATAGTTATTGTTGATACTCATTAAATCAAATAATACTTTTTTTCTATCTTTCTAGCAATACAAATAATTAAATATGAACATTGCAAGAGCATTTTCAATAACCATCATCATTTATCGAGTTGCATTTTGTACGTAATAATGTAGTTTTTTATTGAATTGTTTGCTTTATTTTCGTATTTTGTTTTTGGTGTTGTAACTTGGCTAAATAATTATCTTAAATAAATTTTACATATCTTTAGTATCTTGTGGAACAGTTGAACCATTCGATGGAGAGAATGAAGTGGTTGGTGTTTATAAATCTTTAATTGATCTTAAATGGAAAATTAAATCTAAAACAGATGAGAAAATTAGTACATTTACAATCCGTTTACCAGGAAAGATTGTAGTTGGTATAGGATCTCCTGCTTTAGGTTCAACGGTGACTTATAATGGAGATAAAGAGTTCAAAAAAAGATTAAATATTACATATCTCCCTGATGAGCAGAAAAATCCAGAAAAATCTGGTACAGCTATTTTGACGATAAACAATCTCAATTATAAAGACACATATAATTTTACAATACTTGTTAAATTTGAACATGATGCTGCTCTTCCTGGAACAGTAGAATCAAATGTTATCTCCATAATTAAAATTAAAGGTAAGACATTTTGCTTTTAGAATGAATTATTTCATTTGGTAGTCGCTCTGCCAAATTTCTAAATATTGTTGCCTCCAACCTATTTTGCTCAGTGTATATTTTGGTAGCTTATATTACCTGTGGGTGTTGTTGGGGAAATATGCCACCTACCCTATCTAACTCCTGAACTATTAAACTATTAATATCGGAGCAATGAAACTTTGCACTATTTTAGCCTAGAACAAGATCTATTTAAATTGATATTAATTTTTTCATAACAACAGCAATTTTTGATATGCCGTCAGAAACGTGTTCTGTTTAAAAATAGAAGAAAAAAAACGGGAAATGCTTTTAACGTTCTGTTGATTGATTCTGAGAGGCAAAACATATCTCTCGGAAAGAGCTTCCTATCTATAATAATTGTGTAGAAAATTCAGGTAAAAAACTTGAATCCTTGTGTCACTCCAAAAATTTGGCAGAAAAATTCTGCTCAATATGATTTCGTTTTCAAAATTACAAGTTTATTTGCCATTGCTGTGGACAGAAGATATTATATTTTTGGTATATCAGAATTTTAGGTTTCAGATTATGGCTAATATTATGATAAATGATTGAACAATCGATCTGACAATTGGCTCACTGGCAAAAATAGGTTACAGTTCAGTCTTGCAAAGGGCTAAAAGGGACCCCTCCATATTTCATTAACTAATGGCCCATTCGTTTCTACACAAATTATTTCATCCTCTTTAACTTATGCACTCAACTGTTCATTTGGTTCATACATTTGTAGTTGAAAGAGATGAAGTATATCTTATCTTTTTCATCCAGGTCTGAAGGTAGCTCAAAATGTTATCTCCGCGCTATACTTTTTGCTAACTTTTTCAACTTTCTTAGCCATTTTCAATCCGCAGTCTTGCATGTCGGATTTGTTTAGCTCATAAACAATTTAAGCGCTAGCATAGTGAATTTGACCATTTAACAACTGTAAATCAAAATGTTCATAATTTGCAGAACAAGTTTTTAGCATACGCTATATTTGTTATTTTTTTGTTTTGAAGAAGCTCGCTTTCCCAAAATTAGAAATTCATCGCTGCTATTGTCTCGATGTACCATTGTTTTGGTATTTCAACTTTTCTCTATTCATTTCAGACGAGTTGAGACATCATGTTGTTCATAAGTTATCTTTCTCAACTTTTTCAGAAACGAATGCACCATAATCGGAGTTTAGTAATAAACTTGGTGTAGGATGCCATACCTGCCCACAACTCAATGTACCTAAGGATGATTGTTTGCCTTGTCAAAATGCTACTTTTTTAGATCAAAAGTCATTATGATACTTTGTTCTTGATATTTAAAATTTTTACTTTCCCACAATTTTAAATAGGAATAGGTGCAAAATCACCCTATTTTGGTCAAACTGTTATATACATGACATAAAAGCTTATCACGTCAGTTACACATTCTGAAAATTTGATTCCCTAATGACAATTATTTGTGGAGATATGAGTGATTAAAGTTTCGTATTTTTTATACTTACTGTGTGGCAGCCATATTGTTTGGCCAAACTTCATTGATTATATGCATAATTACATAAACTTGTAGCTAGCATTTGGTAAAATATTTCTTTTACCCACTTCCTGTTATTTATAAATGCTCAAATTTTCAGGGCTTTATCAGCAATTGTCAATAATGAGCTTGGCATCGATTTTGGAATTTTGACAAAGTATTATGCAAAGTATTATGCAACTTTAAATATGACATCATAAGCCAGAAAAACATAAAATCAGTTGGGGCTGGATGAAGGTAATTCCTCAAAAATTAAAAACAAGGAATTTCAGAAACTATTATTAAGGCTTGTAAAGCTGCATTGCTGTTGACACACTATTATACTTTTAACAACATTTTAACAATTTTTAACAAATTTTATCATTTATTTTGCGATTTTTAAGATTTTCATCGTTTTTAATTTTTAAGGGAATACCCCCATATGTTTTTTTGGCTTATGATGTCATATTTGTTGATCCATGACATCTATGAGATTTTTACCACACTCACCCAAATAACATACTAAAATGATAAGGGAGAAGTGGAGACTTTTTAATTTTCTATGAAACTTTGACCATGAATCTTTTTTGGCAGACATTTTGTACGTTGGAGAAGCATCTTAATCAATGATATAGACTTTTTTCAGTCTAATTTTGATTTTGGGAAGCTTCCTTTTTTAATTTTGAAATAAATATTAATGTGTATTCACTCTAGGGTCAGTGTATGTTTATTTTTTTTTTATTAATTACTCCCAATGCAAATTAGAAATATAGTGAATAAATAACTCTTGTAAATGTAAGCAATAAAGAAGATTAATGTGTGAAATCAATCCAGAACTGTACCATTATTCAAAAGCATGTTTTTGAAAATGTGCATTTTTCATTTACACACATTTTCACAAGTGGGACTTGTTTATGTCTTTGTATATTTATTCATGTTTTTTTTCTCCCGGTTTTACAAATGTTAATTGTAAGTTTTTTTATACATTTTTACATCATAGAGAATGAATAATATTTTCATGTTTTTATGTCTTTTTGCAGGTTTCAAATGTTATCAAGCGTTCTTTGTGTTTTCATATGTTTGGCATCTGCGAAAAAAATAGTCTTTATGCAATGTAGAGAGGATAATGAAAATGTTATCTTTGTGCTATACGTGACAATTTGGAACACATGACATTTCATATAGTGTGATAAAATGTTAAGAAACGAAGTAGCTATGTTTTTGGAAAGGAAACTTCTTAAATGTTTAGCAATTGTGGTGTTTTACCTCGTCTTCTATTGCTCAAGATGGCTGCGTATTTTTTAATGTGTTACCGTATTACTGCGTGTATAAGTCAAGTCAAATAAGTTTTTAAGATACCATTTTAAGCCAAAAATATAACCCTTCGACCTATACATGGGATATAGTTCTGAAAGAAATAATTCTGATCAGGATTTCAGGTTTTTTAACATGTGAACAGAAAACTTAAGCCTAAAGTTTTTCTGAACCCTAAACAGAGGATGCCGTGGTCTTAGTTCCAGTGTATGATAAAACTACACAACGTTTAACTTATCCGATATTTATTGAAGTGATAAATACAGTTAATATTAATATTAAATTCACTTTTACTTGTGGTTTTAGTATTAATTATTTCTTGATTCACAGGAATTTCCCTGAGTATTATTATAACATAAAAACATCAACAGTGGTTTGAGACCA
>JAULBZ010004054.1:0-15358 GCA_032360805.1 Neoturris breviconis
CCGAGTTGGCATTCAAGTGTAACTGCTAAATTACAGTATTAATGCACCATATTGAATTATGGTAGTATTGCTAGTTTAAAAAATCATAATAAATCGCGCACGGTTCATGCTTTGCCAAAAGCTCCAATAAAATTATTATTAGTGTAGGGTATTAGCGTCGGTCAACATGAGCAAAAAAAACTTTTGCATAGACTTACTTGTTTTTTCTGAATTATATGAAGTGTTATGAGCATAGCACTAACTCCAAGAAGGTACTCGATTTATACAACGGGTATCACCCTAAAGCTTGGTTTTATTCACTAAAAATATAGGGGTCGACTTATACACACTGTAATACGGTAATCAGTTTTGACTTATTTATTTAAAAAAATTGAATTTTACAACATGAATTTTAAAACATCACTGCTTTTCTTATAATAAAACATAAAACAAACATAAAAAAGTAACTACAGAAGTAAAGAAATTAGCCCCACCCCCTAAGAATTAGCCCTCCCCAGAAATAAGAAAAACCTTCAGCCCCTGGATATTCATTCGGGTATCCCCCCGATTATTTAAACTTTTACCCTGGGCATGTAAACAGGAGAAAAGTTAATTCAAGAGTAGGCTTTGTTTGGGCCAGGAGTGGGGGCTAAACTTTTTTTTCATAACTTTTGAATGAATGGCTTATATGACTAGAAATTTCATGACTTTTCCTACAATTTATCTAGGATCATTTTCAAAAAAAAAAATCGGTAACTTCGGATCATTTTCCCCTAGCAACCATATTTTGCCGGGTGGTTAAAAGTTTTTTTCAAAAAAAAACTTTCTTATTATTTTTGCCTAAAAATCATTTTGGTATATAGTTCGAAAGAAAAAAAGTTTCACCTAAATGTTTTTTTTCTGCATCATTTCTGCATTTATTTTTATCTGTGGAGAGGAGAGTTATCTCAACAAACTCTGTTGGTTTCTTTACAATAAACATCATTCATATAATTATCGTAAATGCTTACATAAGCTCCCTCTCCACCTTGACTGATATTTCTAATAAGTGCCCCTCACATAGAGCATCTCTGTTTGATTACATGGAATAGAGTGCCTGTTTGAATATTCAATTCAAACATTTGCTTAGGAAACTTTTTATTAAAAAGGCCAGACTATGATATTGACGAAGATGTAGATATAGAAAACCTGTAATGATTCGTGCTTATTGAAGAGTGCTTTTTCTTTTTTCTTTCTCTTGGTTTGGCAATGAACTTAGTAAAATATCCTCTATTGAACAAGTCGTCCTCCCCACCCTTTAGGCATTTAATCAAGCATTTACAGAGTGTTTTTCTGTCTGAAGATGATATTCACAAAACCCTCTTCCGTAGGCGA
The DNA here is from genome assembly GCA_032360805.1 of Neoturris breviconis. Taxonomy (NCBI): domain Eukaryota; kingdom Metazoa; phylum Cnidaria; class Hydrozoa; order Anthoathecata; family Pandeidae; genus Neoturris; species Neoturris breviconis. The sequence continues at coordinate 1,354 of JAULBZ010004054.1, forward strand.
AGTTTGACACTTACATCAACATTTTAATCTTTCAAGGTCTGATTACTATTACTCTCCTTATTGTTTTATTTTGTTTTGTTTTAGGGATGTTTACCTTTTGATGACGATAATTTGAGAGTCCTTCTGGAAAAGGTACTTTTTCCTTGTTGAACTGATTATCAAGCATAAATATATCTTCCGGATCTTGCCTGTGGAACAGTGTTTTATTGAGTTCAGTTTTCAGCTTTAAAGCTGAATATTATACTAAAAAAACACACCCCCACAGTTGATGTCCAGCAGTTATATTCAGGTTTATTGTGGAAAGCCATTGATCAAGGAACAGCAACCATGATTATCTACTTACTAGCATGGTATTAGTTTAGTGTATTAATATGATGCTAGCAGGAACTGTTAGATCCTAAATCCCCGTAAGCCCTCTGTCCGAATAAACTCCCCTTGGTAAATCATTTAACCATCCTTCATTCTGAATAAGCCCCCAGTATTCAATAAGCCAAATTCAAATAAGCAAACCTTAACAAAGTATATTTCAAGGAATATGGCAAGCAATATGTCAGGTTTTGAAATTTTGTCATTGTAAAATAAAGATGATATTTGTACATCACATCGATGTGTTGTTGATTAAAAATGTATTTTTCAGTTTTGATCGATATTTTTAGAATAAGTCACCATTATCAAATTCAAATTTAGTCCCAGGGAGGTTGTCCAATCATTTTATTACTTGCTACTGTACCCAACTGTTACAGTCTAATCTACAGAGAAAGTTCAAACATATCACATTGTCTGTTGTATGCTGTAGCTAACATAGTGCACTGCTATCAGAATTCGTTAATGTGAAAACACATTAATACATGGTCATTTACTCTGTCATTGACTCTTCATTGTGGCATCACAACTAAAGCTGCTATGAGAAAGAAATAATTATATCTATGTTGCATAAATTAGCATCTATTAACATGTTAATGACTACTGGCATCAATGTAGATAAAAAGTTTAAGAAAAGAAACAGACTACACTGTTATGATTTCTATTATAATTTTAGGTCAAAACTGGTCGCTTCACCATTCCTGCGTTCATACCTCCTGATTGTGTTGATTTATTACAAAGAATGATAAGAGTAGATATGCAGCAAAGATATTCGGTAAATATCTTTCAGGGTGATATACTTAGTTATTCCAGAATACTGTTCTAAGTTCTTCAGCTCTGCTTATCATGTGTTTTTATATATAGTAGTCAAAAGGAAAAACATTTCAGGGAGATAACAAAAGTTATTCTGCTATTTGCATTCTGTTTTATATCATTCTAGCTTGCTGAAGTTCAAGAGCATCCATTCTTTACGAAGTAAGTAAAGATTTTGTAGTTATTTAAGGTTAAAATAATTTGTTAAGTCAAATATTATGGGAGAGAGTTACAAGTCTCAATACAGCTGAAAACTGTACTCAAAAATGATCCTCCACAGGTGATGTCCGACCATATAGTGAGGCTTGGAGTTAAATATGTGACTATATTTATACTTTCTTAAGAAGAAGACAATTAATTTGTAGATTGTTGACACAGAAGGGTGTTATGTCAACATGCCTGCAATAGGTTTCTTTGGACGAGCAACCAATCAATTGCAAGATGGTTGACCCAGTACTCTCTGCAGGTACTATTGTTTGGAGTATTTTAACGTTTGATGAGTCTACTTCCAGTTGGCTAATTATTATTTCACTTTCTTTAGAAATGCTGAAAGCATTCCACCAGAACCACCTGTATGTCCTATTGTAACGGTAAGACTTGCATGTTCTATCATATCAGTAGCCTGCTCTAACGGAATTTTGATTTACAGATAAAAGCTTTCAGAATCAATAATAATTTTTGATAAAAACTCTATACACATGAGTACAACCTGTGAAGGGTGTAATAAACAACATTTACAACCAACATTTTGTTTTAGATCAAAGAATTGCAAGACGAAATAGACTTAGATGTTGATGTTATAAATAGTATGACTCCACTTGGTTGCTTTAAAGATAAAGAGAAACTTATAAAACAACTGCTGATACCAGAGTAAGTTTCGTACAGATTTATTTATGAAAATAAGTGGCAGAAGCATGGGTTTGTGTGAATCAAGTCTAAGTCAGCATGACATGGGTTCTAAGATGGTCGATGTAGTCATTGATGTACCATACTTAAATCTTGTAATACTATTAAGAGCCTGTAACACTACGAATGTTTTTCCAATAGACCAAAATCTTACGATTTATTGATTTCCTTATCACAAACCTAATGGGCAAAAAATTATTTAAATTCCACAGTAAAGACGCTGGAACAACGTCATTCGACATTGTTCTGGCATCTTTACTGCAAATGTGACAGTTGGGAACTATGTCAACAAGCTTGCAATGGATTAGTTTATTCTGATATAAATAAACCGATCCATTCGAAAAATTATTGGTGCACTATGCTTCTCTATAAATTTTATTTTTGAGATGGTCTCCAGTGGTTGAAAAAAGAGCAAATAATCGCTGTGGAGGAGCGATTTTTGAGCATAGCTTCACATTTTGTAGCCTGAAGCTACCTTACGTATATTACAATTCATGATGCAGTATTCATTTTTGTGTGGACTTAGATTTGCATGCTTTAAATTCACGCACCTAGTAGAAGTATTAAATTAGTTTATGCGATTCATTTTTGTCTTAATCTGTGGTCAATCAACGCAATCTCTTGCAAACTACTTGTTTGGGGAATTTCAAGATTGTAAAATTTGGGAAAAATTGGGGCATTTTGGGAAATTCAGGGAAGGCTTTTCGCGTGGACGATTTTTTGCACTGCTATTGTTTGAGTGTGCGTGACATTTAAGGAATGCTAAAATATTCTTCCTTCACAGTGATTATTTACTCTGATCTGTTATTTTGAATAGATTCCTCTTAATATGTGAATGTCAATTTAAATGCAGAAAGTAGAAGCGTGTTTCAAAAATTGAATTTAGTTGTTTTATCTAATCTTTTGTAGGGCTTAGGCTAAAATTTTCTTAATTGAACAGGTGCCGAATTTCATTCCCCCAAGTAGTTTTTCCTCAACATTCTATAAAACTTTTATGGCATTGAGTAGCCTCTAATGCAGGGATTAATCTAAATTATAAGGACAGAAGATCTTTAGAATTATTAGTAAATTAGTGAAAAGTATGGTTCTCTCTCTTTCTAGGTCGGTTAGCACCTAATTAATTTCTACTGATGGCAGATAAAAAGCAGCACACAATGTGGGATTCACAACACCTCACATATCTCCAGCTGTGCTCACAGTAGTTCTTGGCTCAACATAAGATATTGAATAGGAATTCTTCTAAAATCCTAGATATTGTCCTGATGATGCTTTGATAATGCCTTACCATGTTTATGTTATTCCTTTAAAATTTGTTTATTTCATTTAGGCAGAAAAATGCTGAAAAGGTTGTGTATTTCTTACTACTCGATCGGAAACTGCGAAAGCCTGCAGAGAAAGATGACGAACAATCATTATTATTTGTACATTCAGCAGGCAAGACTTTGTTTTCTATTGTTGTGACTTTCGTATGGGGTTTGTTGGTTTCAACATGTGGAGTCATGAAATATCACTGGCGATTTTTATTATTGGGGATTTCTTTTATAATTTATGTGTCGATAGATGAGTTTGTACTAAATCTGATAATAAATATTCTAAGCATTTGGTGACAGCAGACATGCTACTCTCCAGCCTGTGCCTAAAGTCTATGAGAGAGATTGTGACCAGGTATTAATAGGCCTGGCACTACTCGGTCTACTATCATTGCTTGGTAATTTGTTATAGGCTAAAATGGAAGGGTTACTGATATGTCAAGTTTCTAACTAATTGTGACGACTTGCTTATACAAGACCTAACCTATCCAATGGGACAACAGCTCAACTAGACGCAATTTCTAGAGGAGTACTATTTACTTTCTGTGCGGTTTATAGCTAAGTTCCAAAATTTGTTTTCATGAGCTCCGTCATACATTAAAAAACATGTTCGTTATAGCTTTAGTTGAAAATCTGTTGTTTTTGTAATTAACCTAATACTTTCACTTCATCTTAAATTAAAAACCTCTTGGATGATAGTATTTTTTATTGTCTTACTTTCTTTTCTGATACAAAATTTAACGTTTTAATGTTTGTTTGTTTGTTTGTGAGGTAAAAACTAAATAGAATTAGAATGGAAAAAGAGTTCCAAACAAATCATCACAGTTTAAAATAATATTGAATGCTTGTTGCCCCTATCAGTCATTGAAATAAGATTAAATAATCATTGTGGAGGTTATTTTTTCTTAATTCGTGTTTTGTAGTCGGAAGCTATGCCAAAATATAACACAGTGATTATATCCTCTTATTTCAAATTCATGGATAAAATTTAAAAGATTCCTCCTCCGCTCACAATAATAATCTCAAAGAGCGTCCTTTTTCTCGGAAAATCTTCTTTTCTGGAACTCTTAAAGATCACATGTGTTGAAGATTGTCAGTTAAAATTGAATTATTTTATAAAAAATTAGATTTTTTTTACATTGGGGATATTTGTAGAGTGTTAGAATTCAGAGAGTATTCAGTGCTTACGATAAGAACAAATAATCACTGTGGAGAGTGATTTTTGTGCATAGATTTAGGCTATGTAGATTGAAACTATACTCAAAATACTTTTCTCCCCAGTGATTATTTGCTCTTATTAAGCAATAAGTATTAGAATTGTAATTAATATAATAAAAACTATAATGTATTAAGCATGTAAAATTACATAGAGTTATATAATATACATAGAGTTATCTTCATGAATAAATACTAAACAAAGACATAATGTTTTCTTTTTACTTACCTAACGATTTCAAGGTCTTAGATCAATATTAAACAACAAAGACATGTATTCTTTTAAATACTTTCCAAATTATTTCACGGTATTACTTGGTCAATACTAAACAAAGACAGTTTTTTCTTTTTAACTTCCAAATGATTTCTAGGTATTATTGATCGATACTAAACAAAGACATAACGTTTTCTTACTACTTTCCAAATGATTTCAAGGTCTTACTTGGTCAATACTAAACAAAGACATAATGTTTTCTTTTTACTTTTCAAATGATTTTAATGTCTTACTTGATCAATACTAAACAAAGATCTAATATTTTCTTTTTACTTTATATATGATTTCAAGGTCTTACTTGGTCAATACTAAACAAAGTAAAATGTTTTCTTACTACTTTCTATATGATTTCAAGGTTTTACATGGTTAATACTATGCAACGACATAATGTTTTCTTTTTACTTACCTAACGATTTCAAGGTCTTAAATGGTCAATACTAAACAAAGACAAAATGTTTTTATGTTACTTTCCAAATGATTTCAATGTCTTACTTGGTCAAATGTATATAATATATAAAGAATTTGTGGTATAATATGCTAAGAATATATCAAACAAATTAACAGTCTAGAAACACCTGTCAGTTTAAAAAGCACCTAAAAGCAAAATTAAGATTAGCCATTGGTCAAAAGAAAAGCAAATAATCGCTGTTGAGGAGAGAGTTTTTTAATTTTAGACTTTGCAGCCTGAAATCCACATTGTCTCTCTCAATTCTATCTGCCAACAACCATAAACAACAAATTATAAACATGACTTTGTAATAGTTCATTGTTTAAAATATTTTCTTTTCCTAACTTTTGAACAAAATGTCTTTTATGTGAATAACTAAAACTTTTATGACTTTTCATACAATTTGACAGGTGGGACAAATTTTATTTTACCTAAAGAAAAATATTTTTCAACTGCCTGTTTTCTAATAATGAGGTCATCGTGAGTGATGACTTCATCAGGAAAATAATTATGCTGAAATGTTAAGCATAGTTTCATCAGAGGTTTTGGAGGGAGCTGGCCTTACAGAGCCCCATAAGGCCCAGCCTGAATAGGGTTAAAGTCCACAGTGAAGCTGGAATAACGTCAAGCGATGTTGTTCTAGCATCTTAACTGTGTTATTTGAACAATCTTTGCCCACTAGGAAGGGACTAATACTTACAGTGTTTGAAATGTTACTTACTTATTTACAGCTATCAGTTATAACAAACATGATTGGTAGAAATGTTTTTTTGTCATTACATATAGTTTTTACAATTACAAAAAACAATGCTTATTTGCTTATATGAATCAACAAAGGGTAAGATTACCATAACTCTCTGTATTTCCTTTAAATTCAAAAGCATGAAAACTGTCAAGAAGTGAGGATTGTTTGAAATTTTGGCGTCGAAGAAAGATAGAAATTTTAAAAATATTCAGATAAGCTGTATTATTTAAATGTTTTTTCTCTTTAAAGTTATAAGATCTCAATGAAATATTTATTTTATCTGAAATGAGTCATCAGGAGTTCAATAAATTGGCTTATTCATTAAAAGAATCTCCAGCCCTCCTTGCACCCAGATATAACAGTGTTATATAAGTGTAAATAGTACCTATGTTGAAGAGTCTTATGTAAAAAAACTGGTAATTGATTGGTTCATTCGATATGAAGAAATCAATCAATTGGAGGAATATTGACTTACTACTCTTATTCTGCAGACAAGCTTTTGACTTGTTGATATTTTAGACAGGATTTTACAAAATTCGCATGTTTGTCTTCAAAGTTTTAAAGGAATATGTGTCATCTTGAATTAGAGAATACATTTTTTAAATTATTTTTTTATACTTATTTTACAAATCTTCACATAAAGGTGAAATTAGAATAAATAATCTCTGAAGGAGGAAGTTTTGGGCACTCCACACAGTGATTATTTGTGCTTTTTTCAACCACTGGACTTCATTGTATTGTATTAAATCATCTTGACCAATCAGAGTGTGCGTTTTTTTTCAAGTAAGAACCAATCTAATGAGCATACATTGTATTGTTTATTGATTCTACAGGTATTCCACATAACAGTAAGACAAGCTTGAAAGTATTTTATGCCATTACCTGTGGAAGAGTGTTTTTTTAAATAGTTTTCACCTTTTCAACTGAAAACTATATTAGAAAACACACCACCACAGGTTATGTCTGCCAGTTATTTTCAGGCTTGAATAATAGTTGGTTTTCTTGTTATTTTTTCTTGTTTATCATTACATCTAAATTGTTTCCTTGCCAAGTGTTTTATAATTATATCTATTTTTTTATGTGGCACTATAACTTTGTAGTTTGTCTTGTGATATGAAATGTTATTTAAATGTAATCCTACTATGGATGTGTCAATGTGTACATTTTCATCTATTTGTGACTGTCTATAAGGCTTGAAATAACTACCGGTCATTACTGTGGAAATAAGAAATGTTTCAGAATATTTTCAGCCAAATTGCCCAAATATATTCTGAAAAATCTCTCCCCCAAAATGATGACTGATAGTTATTTCAAGCTCTAGTCTACGTGTGTCATAATTGCGTTTTTCAAATTGTTTTAGACGCACCCAAGAAAAGGGTTGACTCACCAATGGCTAACAGAAAAGCGTGAGTGTTGAGTTATAAAACTTTTGTTTGAGAATTCAGTGTCTATTTCAGTATGGCAGTGTTCGAGATAAGAGCAAATAATGTCGAGTCTTTCTAGCTTAAAGCTATACTCATTTAATGGTACAGTATTTAAATTAGCCTGCAATACCGGGTGAACATTAATCCTAGCACGTAAGTAAGATTTGCATACAAAATTATGCGTCATAGTATTATAAATACAGAGAATATGTCTTTGTTATGAATCTGATATTAGGAAAAAGCTATGCTATTAGGCTACATCTCAGTGGGTAAAAACTTGTTCAAAATCTGCAGTATTATTGTTTTTATTGGTAGTGATATGTCTTTATTTATAATAGTTAACACTAAAAATATCTAAAGCCCCTGTTACACCAAGGTACTTCTCAAAATATTCTCAAAATATTAATATTTCAAAATTATTTTTGCGTATTATTTTGAACATAAAAATAATATATTAAAAATATTTTTCAGTAATTACTTTGAAATAATTTTTTGTAATTTTAAAAAAAACTGTTTTTAAAAAAATTCAAAGGAATTTTTTCTGGTCGATCCTTTGAAAAGACTCGTAAACAACTGCATGCATGCTTAAATATTTTGTTGAGAATATCAAGAATCATTAAACACCATACTATATGTTGACTGATGGGGTAATCCCCCCAGCATGTATAGGATTAAAGCCCAAAAATATTTGACGAAGATAGCTTTCCAAAATCAAAATGGAGATTTCAATTCCTAAAATTCTAAAAATTGCCTTTAATCATGGACATATTTTAAATTTCCAAAAATTAAGAAAGAAACTCTCCAAAGTAGAAAATGTATGTCATGGTCAAAGTACCATAGAAAATTAACATGTCAAAAATTTTCCACTCCATCGATTGCTCTTATTTAGAACACTGTATTGCTGTATTATCCTTAGCTTTGGAGTTTTAATAACTTCATATGGTTCGATTTTACTTTTAATTTACTTTACATGTCTGCAAAACAGAGCAAAGAAGTGTGAAAAGTTTATTATTATTCTTTAAAATCATAATATTTCACTCAGGGATGATGCACTTGTGCAATAATATGCAAGACCTAACAATTATCATGACCTTAAGTATTTCTTATGTCTATATTATTGTTCATTGTTTATATTCTTATGGAGTTTTTATAATAAACCATCTCAACTGTTTACAATATTAATTAGTTATAGTTTGCTGAAATCTTTACAAAATGTTTTTGCTTTTTTGAATTGAACAGATGTTTGCATAAAACTGCTGTAAAAAAGATGTAATAGAAATCAGAGGAATAGTTGCTTCTGAGATAATACAATATGACGACTGTGTTTATGAGAGACAATATGTGTTCATCTAGGGAGAATTTGGGCATGTATGCATTTGACTAATTTATTCTATACAAAATATTGGCACCAAAAATAGTGCTGGAAACAGTCACTGCAGAGGAGTGTTTTTGAGCATACTTTCAGGATACATATAACCTGAAGCTGCTCAAAACTCACTCCTCCGCAATGATTATTTTTTCCTAATTTCAGCACCAAGAAAAAGTTTTTCATTTGCTACACTGAAGTTTTCAATTAATTCTGTTTTGTGTTGAATCACATCTATACAATGTTCCTCTTAGTTATCCTGTGAACAATGAACTCAGTAATACTTTACCACGAAGACCAAGAGCGGCTACAACTATGGCTCAACAAGTACTCCCTGTTAAAACTGATATTCGAAGGTACATTTTATTTCAAAAGAACTAGATACAATTTCTTGTACAAAATGCTCTAATTCCTCTGGGACCTCTCGGTAAACGCCCCTGTATATTTGTTATGCTCCATTTATTGAGCACTGTTTTTCACCTCATCAACAAAATCATGAGGCAACTGTATGTTTAGTCTACGTTTGGATTTATATAGAAATTACAGAAGTTAATAGAGTGAGCTATTCAAAGGAAGATCTACAGCATAATGCTTAAACATTTCTTAGTTTATTTCTTAATTTTCAGAGTTGCCACTGGTTCAATTCCTTGAATTGTTTTTTGATTTTTTTGATTCTTGAAATGTACTTGTAATTCTGTTTTTAAGAAATTTCAGATGGCAGTTCTTTAATATTGTTCTGCATTTTTTCCTTTGATTTAATCAAGATGACCTACAAACCTTGTTTCATGGGAACTTAGCAAACTTACTTTCAAGGAGATACACTGAATAATAGTCTACAATACATTCTTCAGGGACTGTACATTCAGGGAAAGTCGGGGAGGGTGAAAAGTGGGGTTTTTTTCAGCCCAATCAAGGAAGGTCAGGGAAAACTAACCAAAGTAAGTCAAGGAAGAAGTTTTTCAATATTTTTGTAGATTTCTAAAATGAATGTAACCTCATGTGTGCAATTCTAACATATTTAGTGGTTGCCATTTTGTAGCCTTTCTTCCTCCCCAAATATGAAGGACAACATTTTTTAGACATTACTGTATTCAGTTCTGTGCAAATTTAAATATGCCCTGGGTAACATTGTGATTAGAGGGAAAAATAGATTTTTCACATGAAATGCAACAGAGGATACTGTTTTTTCACTCAAAAAAGTCAGGGAAAATAACAAAAAATTAAAGAAAACTTCCTTCAAAGGCTATGTAAACCCTGTCTTTTAAAAAGCGATTATATGCATTGGTGTTTTTCTTTGCTATCTCTTGGTCTTCAAAAATATAAGGATCTTTTTAATTGTACTTGATTTTTATTTTCAAAGGTTTGAGTGGTTGTCATAATTTTCTTTGTATTGTTTCATACATATATTAATCTTAAATAATGTAATTCTTTATTGACGTCATTTCTGGTCATAAGGTTTAATGTAAGTTGATAAAAAATAATAACAATAAAATAATAGACTATTCTCATATAACTGCTGTACATCACCTGTGAAGGGGTGTTTTGGAGGAAAGTTTCAGCTTTGAAGCTGTATAAAAATCACTCCTCCATAGGTGATGTTTGGCAGCTATATTTTGACTTGATTTTCAATTAGAGCGGTGAGGTAGATGTATAAAAAACAATGTTATTTGAAACAGACTTTTTCCTATAGAAACTCCTCTGTACGACCAAGCTCTGTTATTATAACTCCACCTGGAAGTCCTTGGAGAGATCGATTTTACACAATCACAAAAAGTATCTTCCACAAGAACGGAGGTAAGAAAAATTCATTGTATTATACTTCAAAAACTAGGGTACAAGTACGCTGGTTAAAATTCACACATAGGTGAAATTATTTTGAATTACATGTGTAATTTCACCCAAAGGTAAAACTAATTATTTTATTCACAAGGTCATTAATCAGTGATCGAGGTTAGAACAACTAGTCACTGTAGAATTGAGCGTAGTTTCAGGCTTAATAGCTTGAATGCATAAAAATCACTCCTCCACAGTGATTAATTGCTTTTATTCCAACCAGTGATAATAGTATGAGAACGCAGTATTATGTATTAGTTTTCACACATGAAAAACATGCTCATCTATTTCCATCTGAAATTCACTTCAAGGGAGTTTCACCCCACTCAAATTTATACTTACTCAATTTGACCACATGTAGAGGTGATTTCCTCGGAGGGCATTTTCCCATACACTTAGATACCAATTTTACAAATGTATGTAATTGTAATTGACTAATCTCTGTACATTGTTTTAACAATACTAATTATGGTAAGAAAGTTGTATTTTAATGATTGGCTTACACTTGGCGAAAAATTAACCGTGAAAGCCAAAAGAAGATAATAGAATTGAAGTTACAATCATGTAACAATGTATTCTATCATTCGAATTTTCTCATTTTCCTTTTGCAGTGAATTTTTTGCTTAGTGTAATTCAACCTTAAAGAGATAATGATGTTTCCTAGTGGGTATGAGACCAGACATCTAGTCAATATTGAAAAGAGACATGTCGTTTTTGGTGTCCTATATTTGACATCCCGTGCTAGTACGGTTATGGTTTGTATTCTTAGATCTCTCAATCTTTTTTATGATGAATATGCTAGTTATACAAGTGGTTGAACTTTACATTGTACCTATATTTCAGCTCCTTCATATCCTTGATTTTTTTAGGTAGGCATCTTCTAATCTGACCTTCTAATGTTTTTTTTGCTTTCTATTATCTAGAGGGGAACCCACCTGAAGAAAGAGCTCCTTCTCCAACTATGCCAGTAGAGTAAGTATTTTGTTATTTTAAAGAGACAATAAATGAGTCATTGGAAGGAGAGTACTGAGTTAAAGATCTTGCAATGAATTGGTTTCTTCATACCGAAGAAACCCATACATTACAAGTTTGTTGACCTAACACACTTCTGTATAGATTCGTTTTTGTTGAAGTTTGTCAATTTTACCGTAACAAAGAAGATGGCTTTGAAGCAAAATTTTGAGATGGTCCCTAATCTGCCATCTCAATAATCACAATAATTAGAATAATCACTCTTGTTGAAATTATATTTTTTCACGTTTCCTAACATTGTCCCGAAAACTTCATAAATGGATTATATTGGTCTGATCTATGAGATAGTTTTGTTTGATCAAAGTAATTTAACACTGACAAAATGTGAATGTGTGTCAATGACGGTGTTTTCCTTTATTTCAGAAATGTTAAAAGATCATGGTTCCCTGGTTCATTGTTTAATGTTGATAATGGAGGACAAGAGGTATACCGTAATGTGGAAAATACTGACTCTTTTTTGTCAGCCTTATAACAGTAATGTTTCGTAAATCATTTTCATACAATAGTTTTAAATGTTAGTCTTAAATGTCTTAAATTAGTCTTATTAGACCAATATGGTATGGAGAATTTGCAATATTGGCTGAATATAACTACCAGACATCATCTGTGGAGGAGTGTTTTTGAGTATAGTTTCCAGCTTTGAAATCAAATCTATATTAAAAAAAAACACTTCTCCACAGGTCATGTCTGGCAGCCTATCTTCTCTCACATAGAAATCAAACTTTTTTCTTTAAGTATTAAATGCTACTAAATTGTTTATATTTTGAATGTTTCTTTCAGCCATTTGAAATTGATTTCGAAGGAAGAAGTTTTTCAAAACTAAAAGCTGATCTTGTTCACTCCTTCCTTACGGTAGGTTTATGCTTTTTTTTCAAAGTTTGTATTTAGATTTTCTATAAAATAGCTCAAGTATCAACTTGTGTATAAAGCCAGTTCATCTCAAGATGTTTCAATGAGATTCCCATGCTATTATTACTTATGTAGAAATATCATTGTAGAAATATCCGCTAATTATATTTGTGTTTATGGAAAAGTTGTATTTTGCAACTTGTCAATTCTAATTTTATCAATTGAAACAATAAAGCAATAATCATTGTGGAGGATGAATCTTTTAGCATAAGCCTATGTTATAGACTATTAAATACATAGCCTATATCTTTTATGCTGTGTTTGCCTCTCTCTACCACTAACTCATTTACTTCTGCACTGCATATCTGCATAATTCTGTATGAATTCTAGCTTCTTATTCCTCAATTAACAGTAATTTGTAATATGTATGTATGTAAATAGTGGGCTTATATATTGGAGGCTTCTAGTCAGAAGTTTATGGTATACACAAGACTGAGAAGTTATTAAGTATACTTTAGTAATAACAAATATTCTGTTGCAGTAAGAAGGGCAATAAGTTAAGCCAGTTTACCAAATGGGAGCAAGTAAACAATACAGAGAAGTGATTGTTGAGGATAGCTTTGTATCTTGAAACTATACTGTAATATCCCTACTCTGCAGTTATTTGTTCATATTACACATTCCTTTTCTCTTTTGCAGATGCCCAAAGTTATGCACATTCCTTTATCAAACACTAAAATAAAATTGGAGTACAGAAAAAACAAAGGTAGGTAATTAATTTTGTTCTAAACTTTTAATATGCAACTATTAATTTCAAAGTCTAACTTTGGTACAAAGCATATAACAGTGTTAATTTCTTTACAATATAAACTATTTGATGCTTTAAAGGTACAAATTTTCACGGGCACAAGTTTTTGCAAAAAAGAGGCATATTTCACAGGAATTAATTTTCATGGATAACCGCAAAACGTTTTTGCAGGAATTTCTTTTCTTCACGAATTGCCAGAGTGGTTTTCTTTCGTGGGAATAAAATTAGTACCTGAGCGACATTATGAGAAGGAAAAGCCAAGATATATTTAGTGGTTCATCTTTTCTATTATCACCAAGAAGGTTTATCATTTTACTTCATCATCGTATAAATTGAAAGCAGTCCTAGTGAATGTTTCTTTCTCTCTTTCAGAAACTTTGTTATGTTTGCTTTCAAACTTAATTGTAAGCTAGATGAACATCTCAATCAGACATAGGTCTGCTCTTTTCGTAAGGTTAATGTAAAAAATGTTGAATTTTTTGGAATTATTTTTGCAGGTGGACATAGAGTTAAGTTCAGCAAGATTATTATTTTTGCAGTTGACCTCCGAAGTTATGTTTTCATGGAAAATGTTTGCGGATTTGTCCAAAAACTGCAAAAACATGAAAATTTGTGACTG
>JAULBZ010004055.1:0-15357 GCA_032360805.1 Neoturris breviconis
GTGTTATTATGGAATAACCGGGGGGTTTGACAAATTTCTAAAGTTACTAAGAAAAATGATGACACTTGTACTTTACTATCGCTGTTCAAGTTCTGGTTTGTGTAGCAGGCAATATGTTAGGGACTAGTCGATGAGTTAATTTATTCTAACCTCACGTCATTTTTAACGTGTACTTTAGTTTTTAGCGAATTGACTGCTATATGTTATTGTTGATTTCCTACTTTATTTGTTTTGTATTTATAAACTTACTTTCTTTTACTTTCAGCAATCGTCAATTCTTATCTTCCAGTCCATTAGACAAGATGCTTTCATCATTTGGCAAATGTTGCTATATACTTGTCCATTATTTCCACACACTTTTACTATTTTGAAACCTATGCAATTATAATAAGGTTTTCCACTGAATTGTTTACGGCATTCTAAACAAAAAATACAATTTTTAACTATGTATCAATTTTTAGTCTTACCGGGCAACCTAATTCCTTGGAAATGAGGTTGCTTTTCTGAATGATTGTTTTGCATGTGCTCGAGTCATATGTATTCTCTTCACGATTGCACGAGTAATGTGAATATATGGCCAACCTCGTTCCCATGGGTTGTTGCCTTTTTGCATTACGGAGAGCCTTTGAACAAGTTTTTGCCCATTGGGCTATGCTTCTGTAGCCATTAGATGGTAACCTTCACAAAATACACACACACACTAGAGATGAAGCCGAAAGTAAACTTGAATATCAGTGATATTCGGCAGTTATGTTTACATGACGTCGGATCAAGGCCGAAACAACGTCAAAACGATGTTTTTGACGTTGTTTCGACGTTGATCAGACGTAGTATTTTTTTTAGTAATTTTTTTTATACAGTATTACTTCCAATAAATGCACTCCGGAAAGTACAAGAACGCGTCAAATTATATCCAGCCTCGTTATGAATTATCGCCAGCCTCGTTGTTAAGATGTTTCTTAATTTTTTTCTTAACTAGAACGCTTAAAACAACCCAGACAGGAAAAGGTTTCGTAACTTTAGTACTCAATCATAAGCAACTTCATAAAAAGTAATTTTGTATTTTTCCATTTGTATGTCAATTCGAAACGCTGCATTACCTTTTATTGTTTTTCCATAACAAACATATGCATAGTATATTTTTGCCTGTGTATAAAGTATCAGAATCAAGCCTTTCTATTTTCTTTCTTTCATAAGTGAATACATATCGAAACATTTAGCAACTGTTAAACAACTTCTAGCACTGAAATTTCAGTTTATCCTACGCAACTTTCAGTACGGAGATCTGGCTTTAGTTGCTTATAAAAAAAGTGTAATACGGAAAGTTTCTTAAAAATTTGTTGATTCCAGTACTTATTTTTATTTTATAATATCCCTTCCCCTCTCAAGACCTAGGCCACTACCAGGAAGGGGGGGGGGGGGGTACTTTTTATCCTCTTTTGATCTTAATCTATCTCATGACGAGTGATACAACCCTCAACCTACCCTATTGACATCGAAACATGGGCGGAACCACTATTCAGAAGAACAGGTAGACAACAGTACTTCCAGGGATGTGGCTCGAAATTTTCATTCGAGTGTGGAAATGAACCGGGAATCTTCAAATCATAAGCGCCACCGCTTAACCACTGATCAGAACGCTCGATTAACCACCCTCTAATCGAAACGTTATTTAAGCGCCCCGGGCACAGTAGCTATTGTTTATTTTATTTTAGTTTCTGCATAATAAATAGCTTTACAGTATTGTGCAGATTTCCAATGGAAACGTTGTCACGACGTCATGTATCCGTTGGGTTAGGCTGAAATTTGTAGAAATGTTATGAACATGCTAAGAACATTTCACGCTGAAATTCTTAAAATTTTTATGAACAAGAGTAAAATGCTTTTTATATGAGATTCACAGTTTTCGGTTGTGTCTTACCCAATACAGTACAGACTAAAAGTTATTTTAAGTGCTCTAGTCAAGAAAATAATTAGTTTTAAGAACATTAGAGAAAAATTAACCACGAGGCTGTCGAAAATTAGACGTGTTCTTAAAAAAAAAGTGTAAACTGTTTTCTTGTAAAGAAGGAGTGTATAAGAATGTAAATATAAAAATATTATTACCTATTTCCCTTCTTGTCAATGGAATCCCTGCCGTTGTTGTTGATGTTGCTGTGGTGTCTGCTGTGGTGTCTGCTGTGGTGTCTGCTGTGGTGTCTGCTGTGGTGTCCGTTGTTGCTGTTGTTGTTATTATAGAAACAACACAAATTACCAACCATATGAACACGAATAACGTTTGTCTTGAAGCCATTTTCGAATATTTTTAAATTCAATCTCTTCTTATATGTAACTGATATTACTCGTGTTTTTGTTGCTTAAAATCTTTTATTATGAAATACTATTCCGACCGGATGCTGACTGTTTATTTCACAAGCGGTAAACGTGACGACCGTTGCAAAATATCTTCCAAAGACTACACGTCGAAAATATCTTTTCAAATAGAATCTTTTCAAGAGTGTTCTTTAAATAAATATGTGATCTCAACATTGGATGTTTTATATCGTCTCACAGTTTATTTTCAGTTAGTTATTTTTATTCTAAACGATGGAGATCGAAGTTATTCTCTTGATACTTGAGACGTGTTATAACAGAATTCTGTTATTTATTAACTACAGAAAGTTACTATAGATACCCACCCTAACTAAAATACGTCATAATACGTAATGAATGGTTTAAGAAATGACGTCATAAACTTATGTGGTTGTTAAGGATTATTTAATTAATTTGAAATTAATCTCCTTGTTTGGCATGATTTAAAGATATGACGAATCTCCTGGTGATGTCCATATGATATGCCACGTGGTTTACAATATCATAAAATTCCGTATCCCAAGTATATTACGTGGGGTATGCTTTGAAGCTTTCTTGACTCACCACAAGGTGAAAGTTTATAGGGTATAGGGTATAAAGAAATGAGATGTGTGACGTCAATGTCAACCAATGGAATGTCTTCTTTTGGCTTTCGCAGAGAATCTGTCGCGGAAGCCAACCTTTTAAAGTTAACCTTATATCCTGAACACATTAGTCTCTCGTAACTGTCACTTGGACTGGCATAAGTCATATTAGAAGCTTCGTTCATAGATTTGCTGTTCTAAATAAACCTGTTGAGTCAATCAATATGCACACAAACTTAACTTCAGCTTATACGGCATAGTTATACAATAAACTAGAAGTGCGGCCAACAATTTACTTTATCGGTTAAGAAATTGTCTTTTATAAAAAGTTATGACGAAATTTTTAACCGACGAAAAATTTTAACCGACTTACATTTTGACCGACAAAATATTTTATCCGGCGAAATTTTACCCAACGAAAATTTTTATCAGGAGAAATTTTCACTGACGAATAACTTTCTCCGAGGAAATCTCTACCGAGACCGAATTTAACTTACTTTAAGTGCTTTTACCTTCAAATTTTTGCTTAAAAATACTTTTGCAGAAATCTTGTTTCCGATATACACTAATGGACAAAGATTTTTGCAATTTTGTAAGTTAAAAAGCCCGAGACTTTTGCGATTGAGTGACGAAATTTTTGCTTGATGACGAAATTTTTAACCGATGAAAGATTTTTGACCGATAACGTATGTTTCCTAAGCCTCCAAGATCCATAATTTTATTTTGTTTGTTTTTCTTTAACGCCTGATCAAAACAGATTAGAGCTCTTAATAATGGTCTGATCAAAACTGATTAGAGTTCTTAATAATGGTCTGATACAAACATAAAGTCAGCAAGCACAAGGTGTTATAATATTTACACAGTTGATCGCTGTACGCCCACTGGGAATGAACATAAAAACCTATCGGACATACAAATCTATTTCGAACGAAATAATCAACTTCATTCCCAGGGTTTTTCAAAAAAAAAACTTCTTTCTAAAGAAGAACTGGGAACGGGTTTGTTGAATTATAATCATATGGGCAAGTTAATTGACAATCAATCTCGTTCCCAGTTCAAAATATGGAGAGCAATAACATTTTCGTAAAGGCAATAATCCCTAGAAAAGAGATTGGAAAAAGTGAGTTGAGTACTAATTAGTATCAGCATCAAGCCTATCATAGTACAGGGACTGTGTATCCGACAGTCTGTTCCGAGCTTTATCAACGTCAAAAAGACTGGAAAAAGTGTGCCGACAGTCTTTTGCATTGTTTATTTGAACTACATTATGAATCACACATTCTGAAGCAGAATAACAGACAAACTTCCATTTGATGATTGTTTCTATACAATAAGTGATAACAGTAAAACATAGTCATTGCTTTCATATGGAACCACGAGTTTATATTAGCACTTCCCTCTCTACATATCCTATCATGACGTCATATATGTTTATACTGTAAATCATTTTTAAAAACAGACTTTAATTGACTTTAGAATCACATCTTTCCATTCTACCCCTGGAATGTCTGCTTTTGGATTTTGCTCAGAATTTTTCGCCCATAGTGGATTTATGTTTAGACGTTTGTCATGTGATAGTCATGCGATAGTCATGTGATTGTCAGAACTAGACTTTCCTAACTTAGGAATACTGTTGTTCTATGTATATCTTATTGACAAATCACCTATATTGGTTAGTGAAACAAAACCAACAACAGCATAGCGAAACATCGAGTTAATTTTACTATGAAAAATAGCAAGACTCATAACAGAAAATATGACATTTGTGCATAGGTAGCCTAAGTTCCAGTCCCTAACTACGACAAGTAGTACTTGTCGTAGTTAGGGACTGGAACTCAGGCTATGCATAAGCCGATCTAAACAAGCGAATGACTATATCGTAGGCTAGTATACGGTTGGTTCACCACTTCAAATATTATCAAATTTAATCAACAAAGGAACTATCTCAAAAATAAAATTTAGAATCAATGATCTTACAATGAATTGGTTTCCTTATGTTCAACAACCAATCCATTGCCAGCTCATGTTTAAACCTATATAAAAAAAGTTGCTTTGGGAACAATATAGATTCTGGTTAACTTTTGAAATAAGAAAAAATAGACATATAACTTGGACGTCAAGAACAACAAAATGAGCAAGAATTTAAAGAATCTAAACTCGCAAAACCATGCTTCCCTTGATGTCATATAAACATGATGAGGTTTCACTAATTGCTTTTTAATTAGTAATTAGTTAATTGTGACGACGATGACTATATTGACAAGTTTATTTATAAACAGGTCAGAAAACGAAAGTATAACCCGCCCAATCATCACTTAGTATCCTCTGCGGACTTTGAACAATTCAACTGGGATTAATATCAACCCAACGAGTTAAACCTGTAGATTTGGGATACGCGATATTGATACAGTGGAATCTCCATAAGACGTACACCCTATGGAGCTGACACCTGCTTGGAACAGACAGTAACTCTCGCAACGGACTGATTCCTGAATGAAATCTTTTGTATGCACTAAATGAGTATTCCCAACTAAAAGACATTCTGAGGCTGTACAACAACTATTTTAAGATCATTTATTTAATTAAACGTTATTCTTTCTGTATTGTATACTTGACACTGAAAGCAGCGTTCTTCGTTTGATTTCACTTCTTTCTCGACAGTCGTAAGAGTTCAGGGTTCAGGGTTATCCTCTTCCCTATGATAATCAATGCGTCAGTGGGTGTTCCAACAAGCGTAAATCCGAATTATATACAATTTTCAAGAATATGCATGTGTTCAAACTAAAATAACAAAGCAGAATTTGTTTGAAAACTTAATAACTTTATACAATTGACTTGAAAATTACTGAAGAGGAGAAAACATGATCCCATTCAAGATGGCCGTGAGGAAGATGGGCAGCTTAAATTGCGTCAAGTTGCATAGCTATATACTTGTATATTAATTCCAAATGCTGAAAATCATAGACTCAATTCCATATGTCTGCCGAGAAGCCAAACAGTTGAGCCAAATCATTCACAAAAAGTTTAATATATTATAAAACAAATAAATTTCTTTCTTGATGCCACTTAGACACACTGTGATTGATATATGTGTATTGAGTTGACCGAGAGTGACTTGAGTTATTAGTTATACACTTGACTTTAACGGGAACACACCTTCCTCCAGGATATCATAATAGCTCCAAGTTGATATATGTATTTTGCTATGGTATAAAATTATATCGTAGTGAAAATCGAGGTGTCGAAGCGGAGGTCGTACTGCAGGTCGAAGTGTTGAGACGGAGGTCATAGTGATTGCGGTAATGTCGAAGCGGAGGTCGTAGTATCAAGTCAAAGGCCGTAATGGAGGTCACAGAGTCGAGGAGAAGGACATAATGTCGAGGCGAAGGTCGTAGTGTGCAGTGGTCACATTTAGACTAAATTTAGAAATATTTAAAACTATAAAGAGTCATGGTAAGAGAGTTCAGCGAAAATGTCGCTTGGTCGAACGGATTAATATAAATTATTTCTAAGTGATTACCTTTGTGATTTAGGTAAGTGAGTCCAGAGATTTTGGCGAGGCGCTTTATGGTAATCCATCTTTATCAAGTGAATATTATTTTGTAATACGGCAATCAGAATATGTATAGCTGTAACCTACTCAATAACAATTGATGGCAATAGAGATTCTTTTCACATCTTCCTAACAATATCCAGAATAAAAAACCACATGCATGGAGTATATTGGTATATTTGTCGGATCTGAAGCGCAGTACATCGTATAATAAATATATAATTTTATAAACTAATAAACACATAATTTTATAAACTACAAGAAAATGACAAGTACGTTATCAGCAGCTGGGTTAAAAACTTTCTCGTTACCCACCGCCAAATGTGAGGTGCACTTTTGTTCCTATTTTTGATGGAAGAAAACTGTGAAGATGTAACTTCCGACTGTCATTTTATTCCGTGCTTCCGATGCAAACTTTGATGCGGTCTTGCATAAAACAATATATTAACACATATATTAATTAATGCTATTACCTATAATTGCCTAAGTTAACGATTCCAAAGCGCTACTGATGACCGAGGAACATTTTACGGCAATGACTCTTTATTTATACCATTGTAATGCACATGCGCCTTTACCAAAATGCATTGTAGTGCAGAATCCGAAAAGAAACTACGTTCCCGACTCATCTACGATCGTCGAAAACAACGCAGAACAAAGTCACATTTCGTGAGAATTAACTTTCGCGGAGAGCGACAAAGATTACGCTTCGCTGAAATTATTTTTCGTGGATAGTCACAAAAATTACGTTTCGCGGGAATATTTTCGCATGAATTGAATTGACACAAAAGCTTTCTGCCGTGTAGTGGGATTTTAGCCTAAAATGAGACACACCGTAAGTAAAAACAGACATATAACTATATTGTTATTTCATCTTTCTCTGCCTCGTCATCAAATACACCTTCGTTTCCATAATACGACCTCCGCCACCACACTATGTCCTCTACTACGGCCTCCGCTTCGACACTGCGGCACCACGACCTCCGCCTTGACATCTCGATTTTAAATACGATATAATTTTATTCATCTTCGAGCTGAAGGTACCACGCTTAATAAATTATATTTCGTAAAAATGCGATAACTCACGTCATTCACGTCATTTCTTATTTCTCTTGTTCTTTTCTTTCAGAACCTAGTGCTTTTTTTTCTAGTTTAGCTTTGTGGAAGGAGAAGCGTGTGAATTATATAGGTTAAATATATCCCTTATGAGACTTCTGGGTCTTTATTTACTACGGAAGCCTATTAGGGACACGGCGTGTTGCCATCAAGACGGAATGACGAAATTTTATTAAGATTTTATTTGTTCACTTATTCGATAGCCAAAAATCATACATCCGTCATATGCACATCTTTGCAAGATAATACTTTCACCCAAAGTTTCGTATTCCTTTTTTCATAAACAAGCGAAAATGTATAATATCATGCATTATTCTCCAAATCATAAATCAAATCTGAAATAAGATCCATCAAATGGAGTCCAGGTACTAATTTGTATAAAAAACGAAGCACTTTTCATTTTTGGCCCAAATTTGCCCCCAAAAAATACTTTTGGGTCAAAAATAAGAATAATGAACATTTGATTTGAAATCAGAATCATCAAATTTGGTCACGGACCAATTTTCATAAAAAACAAAGCACTTTATATTTTCGACTCATTTTTGATGGTCTACAAAATTTATGCATGAACGGTGGATTTTCAATATTGGACGGTGGAATTTAGCTGGATGGGTGATTTTACACAATGCCAGTAAAATTACAGGAAAGGCACTGATTGGTACAACCTGAGTTCAACTCAATTAAAAACCTTCTCTCATTAAAAATACCCACTACCCACTGGCAAATGGTACTAATATTTTTGTAAGAAGAAAAAGTGAACTGTCAACAATCAATTTCCTGATGCAGTTTTTTGCCAAACTTGTCCCTACAGGTGTATGGAATACAAAAGAGAGGATGTTACTGGTAAAACAAGGCAATTATCTTTAATTATTAAGAATAACATCAGTGACTCACTAAAAAAGAGCAATTCCAGTTTCTAATACCTTTAAAACAACTTATATTAGGCTTGGGAGAAAATCTGCGATATAAATATAAGTAGTTCTTTTCTCATATTCTGCTAAAGGTAAGTTTATGAAATCTATATATGTCGCTATATCTAATAGAGCAAAGTTATCACGGTTGAAAGTGTGAAAAGGGATATTGTGTTTCATGATATATTGATAAAACTGGCGAGAAATATCGTATCGTATCGTTTTGATATCGTAAATGCTCCTTTTCGGTTATCCTCCCCTCCCGTTGTTCCCTCTGAGGCTCTGCATAAGAGAGTTGTGAACTCCTAAAAGTAAGGAGTTGCTACCACGAACAAATACCTGATAACAGAGACCGTCAATCAACCACATGAAAACAATAACATTTAAAGGTAGAAGAAATAACGCACATGACTAAGCCTGGATGGTTGAATTCTCGACACCACAAGTGAAACAAATGTAGAAAACGACCACAGGATGTCTCTAAAGATTATCTCGGAGACTCAGGACTTAGAATATCATGACTTTTTAGAAACTCGGCCAATTCTGTTGCTCCTGCCAATTTTCGTGCCGTTTGTCTTGCTAATCAAGATGTAACTTTTTTAAATTTCCGAATTTTTGCACAAATTTCAATTTTATTCATGATTGTAGAATTCATAAAATACCTTTCAAGAAATTTTGGCTGCGCTAATAATCTATTTCCCACGTTTTTTCGATTTGGAAATCATCAGCAGTTAACTTACCAGAATATATTCAAAATTCTTTGAAGGATAATGCAATACCAAAACTTCGTACCTTGGCAAGCTGTGTGGAAAGACAGTTCACTAAGCACTCCATGCATGATTGCATTCGAAGCATCGCAAGTAACAGACTCAGGATACAGTCTTAATGATATTCTTACAAAGGGAAGGAATAATATGAACAAGCTGGTAAAAGTATTCATCAGATGGAGAATACACGAGTTCAGAAGATGTATAAGATATCTGTGGAAGGAAAACCTGGAAGACAATCAAGCAACCGAAGAGAAGGTAATCAAAACGCTCATCTGCAGTGTGAAGTCAAGTGGTAACCAAGCTGAATATGGACTTCGACAGACTGCACCACTATTCAAAGATAAGAATCCACATATCTTTAACATGGTCAACAAAGAAATTTACGTAGACGATTGCCTGTCTGGTGGGCCATCTTTGGATGAAACAATGAAATGTACAGATGAACTAGAGCTGACTCTAAATAAAGGTGGTTTCACATTAAAAGGTGTAACATTAACTGGAAAAGAACCTCGTAAATCATTATCAAGGGACGGTTCTAGTATAAGTGTAGCTAATGCAAAATGGTATCCGAAGGAAGATTTCATTACATTGGATATCAAAGAATTGCATTTCCCAACGTATTGTGGAAAAAGAATTGCAGAAGAGACGAGTATTCCAGAAAGACTCACCAGACGTAATTGCGTTTCAAAAGTTGCAGAAATATTTGACATGACTGGAATACTGACACCACTACTAAAAGCTGCTATAAAGCTAGACCTTCACGAACCTTTCAAACGTAAATTAGATTGGAATGACATCATACCAAATAACCTTCAGCCAATATGGTATTCACATTTCAATGCTATGGCAGAAATGCAACAAGATGCAACAAGTCTAGATATAAAAACACTGGATTTTGGTGATGCATCTAAAGTATTTATGCAAGACTCAAAGTCAAATCAGGAAATTATTCTTGTCAACTAATATTTTCTCGTTCACGATTGATCCCTGATGGTAGGTCTCAGCCATATGCAGAATATACGCAGAATATACGCAGAATATACGCAGCTGTTGCCAACACCCATGCAGGAGAAGTTGTAAAAAAGGCATTTCAAACTCATCACAAAGATCATATAAAGTTCACTGATAGTCAAATAGTGCTTCATTGGCTAAGTAACGAGAACCGTGTTCTGAAGCAATGGGTAAGGAACAGGGTGATTGAGATATTACGATTCACTGATCCATCAGATTTGAAATACGTCAAATCATCAGACATTATTGTTGATATTGGTACTAAAAGAGGTTGCAACTTACATCAATGGATTTGACTAGATGCTATGTGAGAGAGACAAATTTCCAATGCTGTCAGTAATCAATTATTAATGAACAGCGAGGTTCTGAAGAAAATCAACTCTGAACAGATTAAAGAAGTTCAATGTTTATCACATTATGCTGCAAAAGAAAATCAACTTGCATCAGACGAAATCATGAAAAGAGATCAATTTTCACAATATCTTACTGATTCTAACAAATATAGATTCAAGAAAGTTATGAGGATCATTGGAGAATTATTATCAAATTTATTCAAAATCTACTTTGGATGTGCTGATATATTAGAAAGCGATATAAAAGAAGCAGAATCTTACTTCTTTAAGAAATGAACACTGGAGGTAAAGCAATTCCTAAAGTTTGTATTAAAACATATGAAAGGAAGTCAATGGTATCCTAACATACACTGGCAGGATCTTAGATAGCAATCAAATTGCTATAGTTAAAAACTTAACATCAACTATGAAAGACCTTACATCTACAACATTATGTGTACCACTTCTGGACAAAAAATTACCATTATCATTCGGCTTGGTAAATGAGATTCATTAATATGATCCAAGTGTTAGTCATTCCAGTATTGAAACAGTATGGAGGAATGTCTTGAAGAAAGTATACATCATTGAAGGTCGTTTAGTGGTGAAAAAGGTTAGAAAAAGTTGCAAAAGATGTCGTTACCTGAGAAAAAGACTGTTGACGTAGCAATGGGACCGCTATCCGATAAAAACTTGGTAATTGCTCCAGCATTCTATATTACGCAAACTGATCTATGTGGACCCTTTAAAGCCTACTCTCCACATAATACACGTACGACTATCAAAATATGGCTGGTTGTATTCTGCTGCGCAGTTACATCTACAGTTAACATCAAGAAAATGGATGATTACAGTACAACATCATTCATTCAAGCCTTCAAAAGATTTTCTTGTGGAGTTTGATACCCCAAAATATTATTAACCAATGCTAGTAGCCAACTAGTTAAAGCTTGTGAAGTCATGAACATCAAATTTATCGATTTGAAGTACCAAGTTAGTCAAAGCATTGGTATTGAATTTAAAATATGCCCTGTTGGAGGTCACAACATGAACGGGAAAGTTGAACCGACGATTCGCAAAGTAAATGATTCTATCAACAAAACACTGTTTCACGAATGATTACCAATCTTACAATGGGAGACATTAGTATCATCAATAGCTAATAGCATCAATAACTTACCACGTGCACTTGGTAATTTGACTGCAGACTTTGAAACTATGGATCTAATAACACCATTTAGACTGCAGTTAAGACGAAATAATAAATCCTGTTGATTATCCTACCATAAGCATGCATTTTCGCGATTAGGAGATCGTGATTTATACAATTAAATGCTTTGCTCAGGTCCACGAGAACAGCTGCCACTGTTCTCTCTTGATCTGATTGTCTCCGCCAACCATGTAACATATATAATAAGGCATGTTGCAAGCTATAACCTTTTCAAAATCCCCTGAGTAAAGTTGACAATTTAGTTGACATAGAATCGTATAACTGATCGTACATAATTCGCTCGAAAATATTTTATATTGCAGGCAATTTACTAATGGGTCGAAAATTCTCTTTATTTGATTTGGAACCTTTCTTTTTTATCGCCGGTTGCTAGTCCATTGCAAGAGAGATTTAGTAAGTACTCATCCTAGAAGTGTCCGATTTTATTTTATTTTTGGAACCTTTCTTGTGCAATGGTATAACGTCAGCATGTTTTAAACTGTCAGGAAAAGTCCCTCTAATGCAATGGTCGTTGCAAATATCCGTAAGTTTCTTGGCATAATCAAAGCAAGCAATTAAGTTACTCCGTAATTATCTTTCAAATTGCAGACAACGAGTAGGGGTAGACGAGAAGTACAGCCCGTGGTTAGATCTAATAATTGGAGTACCACAAGGCTCTATTCTCGGACCCTTACTTTTTAATATATATCTAAACGACTTGATGTTATACTTCACTCACAATGAAGTTAACACATTTAATTATGCCGACGACAATACACTGTATGCGTCAGGTGATAGTGTCACTGAAGTAAAACAGAAAATATCACTTGTTGTAGTTTCATCTTGGTTTTGCAGCTTAATGCGGAAAAATGCAATCTCGTCGTTTTTGGAAAGACAAGATCAAGTTCTCTTATTTTATCCTTCAATGGTCAGGACTTAGAGGAGTGTCGGCAAGTCAAGTTTTTGGGGATAACAAAAGACCGTAACCTCTCGTTCAGTCCGCACGTTAATACCTTGTGCAAAAGAGCAAATACAAACATTGCTGCTTTGGGGAGGATCTCTTGTGTCATTCCACCGGAGAAACGCAAGTATTTGTGAACTCTTTTGTAGCATCTGAAACAAATTATTGTCCTCTTATATGATTTTTTGCGGCAGATTATTGCTCAGCATAATTGAGCGCATTTATGTTAAGGCATCTGCTCTTGTCTGTGACAACAATTTTGAGTTACCTTTAGATACAATACATCACCTTTTCTGCGAGCGTTTGCTAAAGGAGATATTCAAGACGAAACTTGGCTTGAATCTCTCCTATATGCAAACTGTATTTAGGTTAAAAAACCCATATTATAATCTGCGAAATGGTGTTGCTATTGTGAGAAACAAAATCAAAATGACAAAATACGGCTTGCAATTTGTTTGTTATATTAGCGCACAGTTATGAGACTCTTTACCTATGTTTATGCAAAATCATTTTGTGATCAGGTACGGCAGCTAGACATTCTTAATTGCAAATGTCTTCTTTGTGCAGAATTCGTACCCAGTTTAGGTTTTACAAGGTAAACGAATCTTAATCTTGTTTTGAACTTACTTATTTATTGTTATTTTATACCGCTTTTAGAAGTCGATTTTAATTAGCCTTAAAAGGCTAACCATTTTCCCTCTTAGAATCCAAAATCGTATTCTGGATTATAGATGGGAAATGGTATTTTAAGATTAAGATATATATTTTTATTTTACTTAGCATTGTATTTTATTCGACTATAAATAAAGATTCATATCATATCATATCATTCAATTTCCGCGCCGGAGGCGGGATACAACAAGAGACGGGATACAACAAGAGCGTAGAAGACTTTTGGAGTTCACTAAAATCAACAATTTTGGATCTTAGAAACAAGTTTGTACCTAAAGAAGTGACCACTGGGAAACCCTCTTGGAGTGAATTGGGTAGGCTCCCCATAAACAAACCCCTCCAAGATGCTATTCACAACAAACGTTTATGTCACCGTCATTGGATGTGTGCCAAAAATCGTGGTGGTGCCGAAGTTGCTCCATTAACATACGCTAAAGCAAGAAATAAAGTAAAAACGCTGATGCGTCAGACTAAGAAATCATTTGAGAAAAAATTGCCAAGAATTGTAAAAACAACCCAAAAGTATTTTGGAAAATTTAAAAACGAAGAGAGGTGTGGCACCCTTACTCGAGAATAATGACGACAAAGACTCTACAAAATTCGACGATGAAGGGAAGGCAAACATACTTCAAAAACAGTTTTCTGGTCATATGAAATGACGAAACATGTCAATAAAAATTAAACAAGTTGTCTTGTTTTTAAAAATAGTTTTCTAGTGTATTTACTAGGAAGCCGGATGGTGGAATACCAACATTAGAAAAAAACCCGGATACATGTATCTTCAATCTATTTATAACGGAAAAGATAGTGCGAAAAAAATTTATTAACTTGAATGTAAATAAATCCGGTGGTCCTGATGAAATTCATCCCAGGCTCTTAATAGAGCTATTTGACAGTATATCGTGATATGTAAAAAACCTATTACGCTTCTTTTGAATAAAACAATGAAGGATAACGAAATACTCAAGGAGTGCAAATGTGTCCCCAATTTACAAAAAGGGAGCTAGAAATAGAGCAGAAAACTACCGCCCAATTAGTCTAACATCAATTATTTGTAAGTTAATGGAATCGTTTGTCAAAGAAGCTTTACTGAACCACATTTTAGAAAAGAAACTTTTATCCTCAAAACAATATGGGTTTATAAACGGGAGGTCAACAACACCCCAATTACTAAGATATCTTGACAAGTGCATTGAAACAATTGTCAATAGGGGCGTTGTAGATACTATTTATCTTGATCTTGAAAAGGCGTTCGACACTGTGCCCCATCAAAGATTGATCGGTAAGTTGGAATCATATGGCGTTACAGGCAATCTCCTTAATTGAATAAAAGCATTTCTAAGTGGGCGTAGTCAAGTCGTGAAAGTGAATGGAAAAGAGTCTAAATCAGCCTGTGTACTAAGTGGGATCCCGCAAGAAAGTGTTTTGGCGGTCCATTATTATTCGTAATTACATTAACGATCTATCTGAAAACATTACATCAAATGCATTTCTATTTGCGGACAATACGAGTTACATCAAAAGAAGACTCACTAACATTACAATTAGATATGGATTTACTTGAAGAATGGTCAGAAAAATGGTTATTGAAACTTAGCACAGATAAATGTCACGTCCTCATCCTAGGTAAATTTGATAATATAGTGCGCACTCGCCGTTACAGTTTATATGGAAAAGAGCTTGAACACGTATTTGAAGAAAAAGACCTTGGAGTCACAGTAGATACACATCTGAAATTCGAAGAACAAATGTCGACCAAGGTTAGAAAAGCTAATGTAGTTGTAGGCCTAATTCGCCGTGATTTGTTAAAAAGATTGTATGTAGCGTTTGTACGACCTCATCTAGAGTACGCGCAAGCAGTATGGTCACCACACCTACTTAAATA
>JAULBZ010004056.1:0-15357 GCA_032360805.1 Neoturris breviconis
ATACGCATGCTCGAAATAAATTCCGGGCGGTATTTTCCCGCCCGAGCAGTAAAAACCTCCGAATGGAAAACGGCCTTTACGGTATTGTCTTATTCTTCTGTAGCTCTCTGCCAAGTAGTGACTTTGATGCCTCGCAGAGAGCGACTTATTAAATTAAAATTCTTATCAAAATTTTGTTTAGATAAGCAGCTTCTGAATTGTGTCTTTATGACATTAAAAGTATAATTTTTATGATTTCTGTGGAACCTATAGTTTAATAGGTCGTTTTGAGATATAGCCAATAACTAATAATCCTGACAAAATCTATTAGATCTAGTACAGTAATGATCTAGTACAGTAATGAATAACTTTTATAACCTATTGTACAGTAATGAATAACAATTTTAAACATCATATTTTATAGTCATGATACCAGCAGAAGAGAAACCTACAACTCGTTTGGTTTACACTAGAGAGGAATTATTATCTTATGCTCAATGTGAAAGTTCAAAGGTTCTGCCTGATAGTTTAAAGGAGATTATGATGACAGAACCAGTTGTGGGTAGTATTATACACGAAGCTGTAAGTGAAAGATTGGTTTGTTCCAATTCAGAGCAAATAATCAATGTCGAAGAGAGATTTTTGAACGTCGCTTCAGGCTAATGCTCGAATATTACTCCTCCACAGTGACTATTTGCTCGTAATTCAAACACTGATTCGGTTTCAATATATGCAGTGCAGTACTCAAAATAAGAGAAACTAATCACTGTGGAGGAGGTATTTTTGAGCTTTGATTCAAGCTACAAAGCCTGAAACAATGCTCAGAAACTACTCCACCAAAGTGATTAATTGCTCTTATTTCGAAAATAAACCTAAATAATATTTGAAGAAGAATGCAAAGATTTTGACTGGTGGCAAAAGATACTGTTCTAGTCTCTTTACTGCACACTTTACACAAAGTTTTTGTGCGAAATAATAAATTGGATGTTGATTGAATACTTAACCTATACAAATTGTACTCAGCAGACAAAAACTTGTTCAAAGTCCACAGTAAAAGCTTTAGAACAACGTTCTCAATGTTATTCTAGCGCCTTTGCTGCAGACTTTGAACAAGTTTTTGCCTACTGGTACTGTATGTATAGTACTCAATCAAGCCTGAAAATAACTGTCAGATATCACCTTGGGTGGAGTGTTGTTTACTATAGTTTCAACTTTAAACAAGTTTTAATGTTTCCAGAGTTTTCTTCCAGAGTACTTATCTTAACTAGCAAATAATCAAAACACTCTAAGCCTGATAATGACTGTCAGACATCACCTCTGGAGGAACATTTTTTGGGCAGTTAATATCCAACTGCAAAGCTGAAACTACTTAAAAACACTCTTCCATAGATGATGCTAGCTTATGTTATCTTAGTAGAAAAATATTCTATTTGTTTTCAAACCAGAAAATAACTGCTGGACATCACCTGTGGGGGAGCGTTTTTTGAGTATAGTGTTCAGCTATACACTATACTAAAAAAAACACTCCTCCACAGGGGAGGTCAGGCAGTTATTCAGGCTTGGTTTTAATGGTGAACAAACTGAAATTAGGAATAAAGAATTGGAGATAGCATACAGATTCAGTAATATAAACCAGTGTTTGAAATAAGAGTATACTAATCACTATGAAGGAGTGATTTTGAGCATTGCTTCAGGTTAGCAAGCCAGAAGCAATGCTCAGAAATCCTTCCGCCACAATGATTGTTTACTCTTATTTCAAACACTATAAAGGGTTCGACTAATTATGATTCCACGAAATTGTCGTATCCAAACAGCTTTCTTGAAACTGTTCATCAGCATGAAATCAAAAATCAAAAGACAACTTTTGTTATAAACCCTGCTACAAGCGGTAATGTTAGCAATTGTTCCAATGTGAGTGAAGATAAACCTCTACGGGAAATTAATCATTTCAATGATGGTGCAGATGAACCTCGGTTCAAAAACAAACATTTCAATGATGGTGCAGAAGGACCTCAGTGCAAAAGTCAATATTTCAACGATTGCAAAGATGAACCTCTACAGGAGAGCAATCAATTTAATGATGGTGTAGAAGGACCTCAGTGCAAAAGCCAATATTTCAACGATTGTGCTGATGAGCCCCTACAGGAAAGCAAATATTTCAATGACGGTATAGATGAACCTCCGCGCAAAAGCAAACATTTCAATGATGGTGCAGATGAACTTCAGTGCAAAAGCCAACATTTCAATGATGGTGTAGATGAACCTCTACGGGAAAACGATGGGATGGACTCTTTACGGTGTTCAATAAATAATAATTCTCCTGGTATATCCAATTCAAATGAAAATTTTAACCAGTGCATCACTCCCTTTTCTACTATCCACTCGAGAAACATGACTAATGTTTCCTTTCCTGCTGATTCTGCAAATAATGTGAACAATGTTCCCTTATCTTGTATTCCTGCAAATCATCAGAACTATATGTGTTATCCGCCATTTTATTACCCTCCTTTACCACCCATTGTGCATCAAAAAAGTACCAGCTACCTTAAATACAACGGGAGCATGCTAGTACCAGTTACCTTAAATGTTAATGGTGTTCCTATGTTGGCACATCTGTTTCCGGTTTTGCAAAATAATAGAAGTCATTATCAGGACAACAGAGTTTATCGATCGAACATTGGTGACATGGTAGAAGATCACAGGTTAGCACCATAGATAACATTAATTCCGTGTTAAGAGACAATATTGTCTTGGTTTATTGTTGCCATCTATACAACTTCGAAAATAGTGAATAGTATGACAGGTGGTTTCTACGCAAACAAATTATTTGTTCAGACTTTTCTAGTTTGATAACATTTTCTGAGAGCTACTTCATTTATCATAATGCATTCCATTGGTTTGTTGACTACTGTTGTCCAATCACACTTGGTTGGTTGACTCAACAGGGTGAAATTTTCTCTTCCCGGTGGGCAAAAACTTGTTCAAAGTCCACAGTGAAGACGCTATAACAACGTCTTCAACGTTTTTACAGCTGACTTTGAACAGGTTTTTGCTGTTTTTGAAGATAAAATTTATTTTCTGTGTACAACTAGCAAAGATAACGACACCAAATGCTTCATTATGACTTTGATGACACTTTCTGAAGTCAGACACACTGTTCAGAATAAAGGGAAAATAATTACAGTGGGGGAGGAGCATTCCTTCAGGCTTTCTAGCTTGAATCTCTATTCAATATCACGCTCCTTCACTGTGAGTGTCTTTGAACAATAAGCCACTCTAGCTCAAGTTCTTAATGATCAGAGTTGCTTGATAATGTAAGATTGCCGCTAACAAAAGTGGTCCCACCATGTATCTCCATATCTGGACTGTGTACAGTGCACTACAGTGGTAAGGGCTCACTCAAATATCACTCCTCCACAGTGGTTATTTGATCGTATTTCGACCATTGCAGTAGATGCCTACTAATTCGAATGATGTTAATTCCAATATTCGCATATATATTCACAATAATTTACACTTGCTAATTCGGCCCCGCCGCCATCAATTTGCTATCACTTTTGTGACTTTTTGCCCTCTTATTCTTCTAATACCTTCCCATGAATTGACTAATTTCCTGGGGTACCCCACCACACTGATAGCATCATTTATTTCCAACATTTTTGCACCAAATATTTCCGTCCTGAAATATTTTTCACAAATTTTAACAAATGTGTTTGATTAGCTGCTCTCTAGAATGAGCGTGGTATTTACAGAATGAATATACTGCACTGGGTATAAATCATTCTTGATCTTGATCCCTCTGAAAGAAACTCTAACAACTTTGTGAGAAAATATTAACTTTTTTATTTTCTGGTCCTTAAACGAGTTCGAAATAGTGACCATCTACTCTCTTTTTTATGGCAATACACAGTCTATGTACACAGTGATTTTGTAGCTTGAAGTTGTGCTCAAAAATCCCTCCTCCACAGTGATTAGTTACTCTTCAAGCCTGAATATAACTGCCGGGCATCACCTGTGATGTCACAGGTAATGTCTGGCAGTTATATTCAGGCTTGCTCTTATTTTGACCACTGATACAGATAAAAGTAACCATTTCCTAGTGGG
This sequence comes from Neoturris breviconis, assembly GCA_032360805.1. Lineage (NCBI taxonomy): Eukaryota > Metazoa > Cnidaria > Hydrozoa > Anthoathecata > Pandeidae > Neoturris > Neoturris breviconis. Next base: position 4,084 of record JAULBZ010004056.1, read on the forward strand.
CAAAAAACTTGTTCGTAGTGTACACAGTAAAGACGCTAGAACAAATTTATCAACATGTCTTTACTGTTAGCGTCGTAGTTTCTTTTACACTGTGTGTGTAAATATTTTATGAAAATCTGTGGGAAATCGATAGTTAAGACCGGAATTGTTTAAAAATACATAGTTCTTTCTGAAATAATAGAGTGCTCAGTATCACCTATATGGAGGAGTGGTTTTTGAGTATAGAGTTATATAATTTAAAAGTTAAATAGCATCGTTGAAGGCTACAACTAATATGGCGTATCTACAGAATTGTTTGATCAACAAGCTTAAAAATAAATCTATTTAGCATAGTTTTCAGCATCAGAGTCACTCCTGCACATATGATGTCCATTCTAGTGGAAGTTAATTATGATTACCTGGTGACCAGACGACATCTAACAAACGTCAAAAAGACGTCTTTTTAGACGTCGCTTGTCAGCAAGTTTGTAAGAATATAAATTTAATGTGTCTATCTAATGGTTCACTCATATTTTAACTCTTCCTTGATGGTTGTATTTAATGTATTTATATTCAGTTTCACTTTTTTTCTGTTCTTGGAAAATATTCTTTAGTCTGTGAACATTTATCATTTTGAAATTAATACGAATGCCTCGATAATTGTTGGGCATCACCTTTCAGCTGCAAAGCTGAAACATGTACTTAAGAACACTCCTCCACAGGTGATCACCGACAGTTATTTTGAGGCTTGAATACCTGTATTTAAATTAGGCGATAAATAGAGCCAAGAGAAGACATACCATTGGTAGAAATTGAAATCACACATAATTTCTACCAATGGAATGTCTTCTTTTGGCATTTTTCGTCTAGTGTAAATCCATCTCTACAGAGAAAGGTACTGAATCAGTCATGTCGCAACTGATTTGTTCGTAATTACAAAAAACACATTTTTTCGTAGTTATAGCTATTATGAATAATAAGCGATATAACAATGTCATCCAGTGTTAAAATAACTACCGGTCATCACTGTGGAGGAGAGATGTTTTAGAATATTTTCAGCAAATTGGCTGAAAATATTCCGAAAAATCTCTCCTCCACAGTGATGAACATCAGTTATTTTACGTCCACAGTGGCAAAGACTACCGAATACCTTGCATATATCGAGCACTCTCTGTATGATAATATCTATTTAGGGTCTCAAACATCAGTTTGAAGAAGTATTGATTTCGTTATCATCACCAATGTTATCTGGATATGATGTACAATGTTGATGACGTCCAACGAAGAAGAGTGTAATGTCAATGAGCATTTAATTTGTTGGTGCCTTTGTCTGATTGAAAGGTTGTATTGGGGAGCCTTTGTCTGATTGAAAGTTTGTATTTTGAATTCTACCTTCAGTTTTATATTCCTGGAGTTATTTTTTACAAAATGTATGTCTAATACAGCTCAGTGGTCGAAGTAAACAATCTCTGTGGAAGAGGGATTTTTGAGCATAGCTTTAGGCTTTGTAGTCTGAGGCTGTGCTCAAAAATCGTTTCTCCACAGTGATTATTTGCTTTTATTTTGAACACTGCGGTCTCGATCAGAAAAACACGTGCTATATAATTTAAAGAAGGAACCATCTCCAAAGCAGTTACGTTACCGGTAGGCAACGTTTTCAACGTTGCTCTAGCGTCTTTACTGCAGGCTTTAAAAACAAGATTTAAATTTGATAAATCTGCAGATGGATGGTTCAACAATGAGCTTGCCGTTGATTCGTTTTGTCTTTGTAAATGTATTTGGAGATGATTGGTAACTGCTTTAGTGCTTGAAATAAAAGCCAATAATCATTTTTTGAGCGAAGCTTCAGGCTATGAATATCACTCCTGCACAGAGGTAATTTCGAACACAGTGTTTAAGCACAGATATAACTTAAGGACAAGTATATCTTTGTGGAGAAGATTGTCAAGTCGATGAGCAGTGGTCAGAAACTTGTTCAAAGTCCACAGTGAAGCCGCTAAAACAACGTCGATCGATGTTGTTGAAAAAGGTTTCGTCTACCTGCTAATGGCTTTTCTTTATAAGGAAACAGTCAATTGTCAATTATGAAATACTTCCCTGAATGTCACAATCAGTGGGCAAAAACTTTATCCACTCCAATCCATTGCAAACTCATTGACCTAACATACTTCTGCACAGATTTATTTTTGTTGAATTTTGACAATTTTAGATAAGTTAACCCAAACTTTTTGAGATGGCCCCTTCTGTTGTTTATTGTCGGTATTTATGACAACAAGATGTTATTTTTGTACAAACCAAAGTATATTTAGCTAGTGTATATATAACCATCCGTATAGAATCCTCGAACCCAGGTCTTCTTATCTCTTTCGTTAAGAAAACAAGAAAGACTGGAGACGAGTTATGTTAATAGATATAGTGTATATATAACCGAAGGTATAGTAGTCTCGAACCCAGGCCTTCTTATCTCTTTCGTTAAGAAACCATGAAAGACCGGAGACGAGTTATGTTAATAGATATTTATATATTTATATATATATATATACAGAGAAGATTATTTTGTTAAAGGATATATTTATAGTGATCGAAGTAAGAGTAATAATCACTGTGGAGGAGAGATTTTTGATCATAGCTTCATGCATTCCTCCACAGTGATTATTCGCTCATAGTTCGAGCACAGATATACGCGCATAAAACTGACATTTAGAAATACGCGCATAAAACTGACATTTAGAACAGCTTGGTAATTATTAGTGAACGAAATGGCTAAAATTAAATAATGCTTCTCCTTTCCCCCATAAACTTTGTCCCATTACCCGAACCCTCCTCTTGCTTCCCTCTCTCTCTCTCTCTCTCCCCCAGGTAGCAGGTAATAGAGTATTTTTGCGTGTATGGTTGGAATAGCATGCCAGCAAGACGCTATACAGTGTGCCAAACAACCGCATATGGACCCTTAGTATATGACAATACCCAGCAATATGAAATTATCAGAAAAAAAGTTAGTTCCAATCTTGTAATGATATATAAGTTTTCTTATATACTCTCACCTTGAATGCCAAGCTGTTTCTCACATATGATTTTGCTTATTTTGATTTTGATTTTAATTTGATGACGGCCTTTACATGGATCAGTACGAAGAGACCAATCAAATACAAGATTCGAGTGAATCTCATTTAGGGGTCCATGTAAAGGTTGCCTGTTTTTCGTATATATTCTTTGTTTATCGACCCTTAAACTTTGGGCGCTTTCCTTTTTTGTTTTAGATGCAAAAACTAATCACCGGTGGAGGAGTGTTTTTGAGTACATTTTCAGCTTTGCAGTAGGAAACTAGATTTAAAAAGCACTCCTCCAGAGTTGATGTCAGGTAGTTATTTTCAGATTTGAGAATTAACTGAAGGATTCGAATAAAAGAAAAAGTGAATGAAGATCTATAGGGAAGAGCACGAATTAAATGATATTGTTGCTGATTGGTTTCTTCATTACAAAGAGTCAATCACATGTCAACTCTTCTCACTTGATATTTTGACGCAGACGCCCGAAATCCGAGTTCTTCACATTTTTTTATAGACGAATTTAGTCATTTCTCTTCCAACACAAAGCAGTCTTCAAATGAATCTTATAAAAACATTTGAGTTAACAGTTAAGTGAATGGATTTTTTTCCACAAGACACTTACTATCTTCTTTTTTTCTTGCTAGTTATGTTGTTATGTTAAAACCTTTTGGGTTATGTTTCAGAAAATATTTTAGCTATCGCTAACAATTTTAATCGTTTTCTTCTACGACCAAGCTTGAAAGTTTTTAATACCGTCAAGCTAGGGAACCATCTCCAAAATTCAACCTACGTTTATAGCCCTTCGCTCAGCCGTTCGATCTATAACCAAACGACGATCTTTCCATGTGATTTCTATGACGTCAGTACAACTGCTTTCAGATTCTGGAAAGCAATTCGCACATGCGCAGCTCGACAATCCGTACTCAAAACGGAAGACAAAATGGCGCTTCCAAAAGGTTCAAATGTTTTTTTTTTGGAACCAAGAACGGGAAATAGTAAGGCATAATAGCATCTTTTTTATACATTTTCTATAAGAGATATTATTAAACCGAATACAAGCTCGAATGAGACCACAACAGCTAAATTCCACCCACACTTTTTCACCGCATTTTTTTCGAGCTTTAAAAACATAAAATAAAAACATGTTTAGACAACCCCACCAACTTATGAAGGATTAAGTTTATTTAATGTTGCATCGCTAAATATGAAACACAGAAAAGACACAAAACAAGCTCTTCGAATTTTCGTTTTGAATTTTCCATAAAACATGTATATTCCATTTGAAAATGGAAATTAACATCTTTCTGCTCTCGAAGGCATAAATCAACCGGGTGTAGAAGGAACGCCGCTTCGTGTCTTTTGCCACGTGGGACATGTCATCACCATTCTCTTTTGAGAACCCGGTCATATAGGAAATACGCATTGTGTGTATACCGTAAGCAGAAAGCGAAATGGTAGACTACAAAATTCTAGCAGCTTTAAAGAAGTCAAAATCAATGAATTGAGAAAAATTAATCTACGATGAAGAATGTCGTAATTGATTAGTTTCTTCTCAGTACGAGATCGTTGATTCAGCACTACCCTGCAAACGAATTTTGGAGTGGACCCTTAGCCTTTCAGGACATTTTAAATGTTCGCAAATCTCTTAAAACATTTGGCTGTGTAATCTGATTTCATCCGTGCTTCCGCCAGCATTAAGTATGTGATTAAGCCGTTTTTGTATTCGATACTTTTTTTACTCCGAACACCTGCGAACGACGATTTAATACTTTAAGGGAAGAAAGTGTTTGCGGAAAAAAATAATACGGAATTGAAGAATGCAACATATTTTTTTGGTACTTAATTCGTTCAAAAATAATTCATTAATTCGTTTGTTCAGAAATAAATATATATACTGTTTTTCCTAATGAAAACAAACAAATCGAGCGAAGCGCTTGAAAATCTTGAAAAGTATGTAAAGAAAGCGAATTCGGGGCTAATTCGCATTCTTTAATTCCGCAAGGTAGTCTCACTTTAACAACGTTGTTGGGACAATTTGGGAAAAACAGAAGCCCTGGGAACGAGGTTGCAATTGTATCCACTTGCTTTATTATTGAAGAATAGTTCGTTAACATTTAATTTCGCTTACGGGCATGTTTTCCGAGTATATTTAAAATAGAAAAATCGATATTTCGCATGTATTAAATTGCACGAATTCAACAAAGAGAAGGGGAAAAGAAGATTTAAAAATCACGAAATCTTCCGAGATTTCCTGGTGCACTCAAACGGTCCAATAATTACCATTCTGGCCGTTCCTCGACCTCTTCCTAGCAACCAAAGTAAAGAGTACTTATTTCTCACGATTATGGACGAGGAAACTGACAGGTAAGGGACAAAACATTAGGGAGTGTAATCCGAACGAAAATGAAACTCGGATGGGGTGAAGAGGCCTCTTTCTCGGAAGAGGAAACTAAGTCAGCCAGAAAAAGGTTCTGTTTACTGGAAATAAAGGACCAAGAAACAGACTGGGAACTTCCCCAGGAGCTTGCTAAATTCTTAACTGATAGGTAAAGTTCAAATGCCTACGCAACTTGATTCTTCTTCATAAAAACATTTCTTGGATAGAAGGAAAGAAACAAGACTGTTAAAGTAAATTACGAGTTCGGCAAAATTTATACTAAATTGTTTCAAATTACGGGTCCTTTAGGAAGATTGGGAGTGACATCCAAGATTTCATATCTGACGATTCAAAAGCTATGGACTTTAAAGATCGCTTAAACTCTGTGGTAGTGTTGCTATAGACTGAGGAATAAAATAGATAACGAAAAGAAATTTCTATTTGGGAAAGACATTCAAAAATTATTAAAAACTGCCTCAAAAGCTCAAGAGTCAGTAAAAGAAAAATTCAATAAACAAAAGAAACAGCCGAACCATCCCTTTTTACCATGCTCTTCTGGGAAGTTCCCAACATGTTCATCTAAATTAAGGGAACTATATCTCTTACCAACTGAATTATCCGTGTTTCATATCCCTTCTTTGCCTATGCATATCATGTTACTTATTTAGTTTCTTTCGAATTTTTTTCCAAATTCGCGAATATTAGAACATCTGAAATCAAATAAAAATAGCTAAATTCGCAAAAATTTGTACACGCAAAATGTTTGTTTTTTCCCTTTCGCGAAAATTTGTATAGTCGAAATGAAATACTCACGAAAACAATACACACGAGAATTAATACGCCTAAGGTAGTGTTAGCATTTGGGATGGGCTCTCAGGACCTAGAATATTTACGAAACTGTTGAAAGGACCCTTGATAATGTTAAAGCGTTTAATAATAATAGTAATAGCATACCTCATAGATACCTATACGATATGTTACTGATAGGCCAGACAAGCGAGGAGACATTACAGGCGAGAAATTCTGTGATGTTTGTCTCAACTATGTTTCTTAATAAACTGGGAGACGTCGGAAATAGACCCATCGCAAATATTGGAATTCCTGGGCATGGTAATAGACAGCAACCAAATAACATTTTCCCTTCACCACAAACATTGTTAATAAAACGGATTTGGCAAGCCTGATAGCGGCCTCTATGCTACTCTACCAGCAATATCAGTAGCTCCACTGCAACTCCACTTCATTCAGTAATCATGGTTCAAGATCAACAAAAACGGGTGTGGCTACGAAACCCTAATTCTGTTATCTTAAGAAGCACAATTAGAACTACAATGGTGGATAAACGACCTGGACCTCATAGGGGGAACCCATCAGGTTGGAAAACCCATAAATGATGGTTTACTCGTATATGCATTTTACCACCATGGATGGGGAGCAGTAGTAGAAGGAGGTCCGTTCCCAGGGGTATGTGGAACCAAAACGAGAGGGCTCAGTATCATATAAACGAGCAGGAATTAATCGCAGCGGAAGACATTTGCACAGAAAAAGAATGTGAAATCACATCTGTACATAGACAACATGGCAGCGTTAGTCTACCTTTTGAATAAAGGGAGAGCAAAAAATGCCCTAAACATAGTTTTGAATCAAATCTTGCAATATTTAATATCTATGACAAGCGTCGTTTCCGAAGATCGTAGATAAGTCGGGAACGTAGTTTCTTTTCGGATTCTGCACTACAATGCAGTCAGTAAATGCACATGCGCATTACAATGGAATAATAATATTCCTCGGTCATCAGTAGCGCTTTGACATCATAAACTTACGCAATTGTAATTGTATAATATAGTATTGTATATATAGTATTAATTAATAATATATTGTATTTTATGTTTAATGTAACACCGCATCAACCGGACAAAGTTTACAAACATCGCAACAACAGCATCGGATGCCACGGAGAAAATGACAGTTGGAGGTTATCATCGAAAATAGGCACAAAAGTGCAACTCACATTTGGCGGTGGGTAACGAGAAATCTTTTAACCCAGTTGCTGATAACATAGTTGTCATTTTCTTGCAGTTTATGTAATTATGTATTTATTATACGATGCACTGCGCTCCAGACCCGACCAATATACCGTCCAATATACTCAATGCATATTGTTAGGAAGATGTGAAAAGAATCATTCTTACTGCATCCTGGATCCCAACACACTTGAACAAAAGAGCAGACTGGTCATCTCGTCGAAAACCAAACTCCAGCAAATAGACCTATATTCACAAATACATGAAAACGAGGTGTTGGCTATGCTCAAAGTAGAACGTGTTGCAATACTTGCATTGTAACAAATTTTACTTTGAATAACGAACGTCTTGTTTTACTCAATTACTCAATGCAACTAAGGCACTTAATTAAATGGGGCATGGTCCCAGTTCTTTGCAGAATTAATATAAATGTGTCATTAGAAGCATTAATAGCGGTTCTTTGGGTACAGAGCTTGTCGCAACAAAAATATTTTATTCTAATGTCTCTTTTTGAGGTTTTAATCATTTCCGGGGGCATAAACACTCCCACTTGACATTTCTAACAATGTAAACTTATTTATGAGATTGAAATACAAAATTCCACCTTGCCCCTGGTTATTTAATATTTACATTTACCCCCGTTTACCCTTATATTTTGGTCAATTTTGTCACCCCTGAGAAGTATTTTTCTTTCTGATGAAAATTATTAAGGTGAAAAATAAAATTGTGAATCAGAATAGCTGTATCGCTAGAAACAATTTAATCTTCACTTAAACACAACCCCCGTCTTGATTTCTAATTATGACGATAACTTCATGTTAGATATATTTAAAAGCATGAATTGATGGGCAATTTTTTTCTCTATTTTCTTAGATCAAAATATTGGTATGGTACTAATACTCCCTTATAGATGAAAGAAAGCTTCATTTTTGCTTCTTGAGAGTTTTACTTTTCTAATCTAACATTTTAAGAGGAAATACAATATTATTATTTTTTTGGCCAAAAAATTAAGTCATTGCTTATGAAATATGACGTCATGGGCTAAAAACCAATAAAAATCTAGAAAACCAATCGGGGCTGGATGGGTGTTATCTGTCGAACATTTAAACTCCTGCATTTTAAAAGTTAATTAGAAGGTTTATCATTTTCAGCCGTCGGATCTGTCAAAATAAATTTTTAATTATGCTAATTCAGCACAATCCGTACATTTCTATAGATTTTATGACGTCATAATGATGCTTTTCTGCTGAATTAGCGTAATTAGAAGTTTATTTAAATTCCTAAAGAATTATGACATTAAAAAAGGGTACATTTTGCTGCCAAGAAATGCGCCTTAACGTCGTTGAGATGTTTGATTACTGATTACTTATGGCGAAACTATAAAACATTTTAAACTAATCTCTGCATTACTCCAAGAGAATAACTAGGAACAAGTCAATAGAAATAGGAGATAATGTGTCTACGTAATTTACGTATGACATACTATAATCGTGCAAAAAAGAGCATATCATTATACATCCAAAATAAATATATATAAATTAATATAAGTTTACAATTTCGTTTCTACATGAGAGTAAAAAACATGTCTGATGTGATAGGATGTTCATAACGAAAAAACGAATCAGCGCGCTCCTTTCTATACAAAACACCCTTCCTTACAGATACTACGCATTATCTCTACTCAATACCATTCCCAGGGCTTCTTTCCGCTTTTTGAAGAGAGGACAGCTTCTCCTTTCAAAAAGTGGAAAGAAGCTTTGGGAATGAGGTTACATTTCTAATATATAGTTCCTCAAAATTCTACTCCACAGACAATTGGGCAAATGTTGTTTACTGGGCTTGAAAGACTACCGACTACCGGTACTAACGGTTCCTGTATGCCTCTATTTTTCTACACTGTCACATCGTAAAAGACTACTGAACACGGACCCAGTCCGAATACGGAGTTATACCGGCCCGTATTCAGTAGATGTCATAAATTGGAGAAAATATGTTTTTCATTTAATCAACTATTCTCTTATTAGAACATTTAAGTATTACGTTTTTGCACAGTAGTACTGAAATTTGTACATTAATTAGACTTACATTTTCTTTATGAAAAAGGCCTTTTAAATCGTCCTTAATTACATAGAGTAGTATCGAAAAGTGGCTACAAATAATCTTGTATAAGGACTGTAGATATTTCTTGTAACCTTAGACTTTTCCACAAGTAAGGAAAAGAAGGCGTTTGTTGTTTAGTACAAACTTGTTGCAATGCAGTCCCTGCACAAAAGGAAGTTATTGCATTGCAACACGTTTATACGTTAAACAACAAAACGCCTCGTTTTCATAGGTCAATTTGGTAGTCTTTCGAGTTGTTCCCATTGAATGGAGAGATCTCTTCAATGCCTAAAACTTTCCCCATAATCAGATAAATAATTTTCGTGAGAGAAGCAGAATTTCAGTTTGTATTTTAATTGGTTGTTTAATTGTGATATTTGTCTTCATCGTAAGAATGTTTCGTATATTATCTCCAGTAGACATCTTTTAGAATGATATATAAGATAGTTGATGCTATAAGAAAATGAACATCTAGTATGAGTGAGCATTGGCAATTCGCAGCTTATTCAATGTCACTTATCGGATGAAAACTTTTCCAAAAATGAATAAGTCCCTCCCGCTTATTTGATATTGCAAAGACATTATGATACCAATACGTCCTTCACAAAATTTCTAAAACCTTTACCCTCTTACCATAACTGGCGTGAGACCCCAATTGGTAAAAATTTGTTCAAAGTTTCCAGTAAATACCGACGTTGTTCTAGCGTCTTTACTGTGGGCTTTGAACAAGGCTTTGCTTCGTTTATGCGACTAAACAGTCCACCAAACGGATGAACTCTGAAAAACGTGAAGTTAACATACCTTTACTTATAGCCAAAAGCATCTAACGTAAAAATTCCCACATATCTTTTTAAAAATCGGCACATATCGACATTTTTGTCCCCTTATCCATCGACACATATACCACTGACATACCCATTGAAATATTGGACCACATTGTTTGTTTCTGCCAGTGGTAAATAATTTGCAGCTATAACTGCGCCTGCAATAAAATCTAGCGCTGTTCCCATAATTGAGTAATATAAGTAATAACATCACAGTGTAGATGTTCATGTTTAGTACTGCTCTACTTTTGTAAATACTCTTATTTTCCCACTATAAGATGGCGTTACGTCGATTACACGATTGTCATAATTTTTTGTTTACCAAAATCCCAGTGGGAAAACACTTGTTCAAAGTCCGCAATAAAGACGCTAAAACAACGTCAATAACGTTGTTCTAACTTCTTTACTGCGGACTTTGAACAAGTTTTTGCCCATTGGGATATACAGTTATAAGTTAGTTTATGTCACACAAAATATCTTGGGAGTAGAAGTTTGAGTAACTTAAAACCTCGTTCCCAGGGTTTCTTGCCTTTTCGAAACACGGAAGAGCGGGTCTTCCGTGTTTCGAAAAGGCAAGAAGTCATGGGAACGAGGTTGAGTAACTTATTGAAATTTTATTTGCTGAAGAATGCATAGATAAAATATAATTCTCAAATGGCTAGATAGCTGGATTTCTCTAGTAAGTTATTTAAATGCGTGCGAAAAATGTACGTTACGTGGTCTACGATTATGTGGTGTTGTCAGTCAAAACAAAATCATTTTTTTTTTTTTTTTTTTTTTGAGTTAATAAAATAATATATTATATACTAAAATGTTTACAAATAACAATTTAAAAAGCTTAGAAAAAATTTACAATATAAAATTAATAAATAAATAATTACCTAAAAAGCAATCAGATTGAGACTAGAAGACTAGTTGTA
>JAULBZ010004057.1:0-15357 GCA_032360805.1 Neoturris breviconis
GAACAATAATTTTTCTTTAAAACAATATATTCTTTTATTAAGAAATTCGTCCTCTGTTGAATTGTGCGTTGTCATTATATTACTAATTTGCATTGGAATTAATTATTAATGTTATAAAAAACAACTTATACTCTTAGTAGTAATTAAATGTTTTACGACACTAAAGTGGATATAACATTAATAGTTATTTCAAAATTGAAGAAGGACGCGTTCCAAAATCAAAATGGAGACTTCAATTCTTGCAATTTTAAATATTTTTTTTAGAAAAAAAATCACTTATCATTTCAAAAAATTGAGGAGGGAGCTTCCCCCAAATAAGTCAAATAAGTCCAAATGTGATTCTGGTCAAATCCTTTCCAACTAAATTCAAAACATTTTCAAGTCAACAAAATTGATGAGAAAATCATTTTGGTGCCGATACTCGGTCTTGAGTCAACGGAATTGAAAAACATTTGCCTAGAATGCAGATACCACTCCTTTTCAGTCAATTAGACCGAAAATACAATTTGGACTCTTTTTGCCCAAAACTCAGGACCGAGTAGACGAAATCGAAAATACTTTGGCGAGCCCTTCTAAAATATGGCCACAGTACCAAATTTCATAGCAATAACTGATCCAAACTTTGGTTGGTGGGCTAAAAATGTTAAATGTATCATGAAGATGCTTAGCATCTGATAATTTCTGTTTACTTTTTGAAGATTTTTGATCAGGCTACAATAATCAACTGTTACGACTATTTGAATTCGTTTGTGGCAAAATAGAGGACTCAATTACCTTCAATTTTTCATTCCTCTCTTTTTTCTTTCGCAAAGTAATTTCAAATTCTTTATTTTTAGCATTGAACTTGAGTTGATTCTTCTTAACTATTGATTCCATTATTAAGATTGGTAAATGTTGAACAGTTTGTGTGAAGATTTTAATCTGTGCACGTAATTCTAACAAAACAACAACAAGAATACTAAACGTTGATTTACATTAGATGTCAAAAGAAGACATGCCATTGGTATACAATGACGTCACATGTCATGCGGCGTCAATTTCTGCCAATGGAATGTCTACTTTTGGGTTTCGCATGGAATTTTCCACCTAATGGAAATCAAGCAAAGAAATCTTCTTAAAATGATTGATTTTTTCACATTATTACACTAAATTCTTTAGTATCAAAAAGTAGTTCTGCAAACTAAAAAAGAATGAATCTTGCACATATAGACCGTCAATGTTTGTTGAAGTTTTCATGTAGGATTTACACGAAATTTTTATGAGAAACTCAACTTTAGTTGGTTTTTCTTGAGACATTTTTCCAGTGGGCACATGACGTCGAAGCATCGTCGGAACAACGTTAGAACGACGTGCCGACAGGGTTATTACTACTAATTTTCTAACAAATCTAAACTTGTGCATGTTTACTGTCTTTCCAGTAGGGTTCATGTTTACTGTCATTTTCAAATAACAAATATTGAGAAGGATAAACGTGCAATTAACAGTGAATGTTTTTATACCTTGTATACAGTCATTGTGGTAGGTTTCAGTTTGCTCTTTATATTTCTTTAAACGTTGTACCAAATGTTCAGCGCAAGTGTCAAATGTGTCATTGATTAATCGAGCTCTCGTAGGAGAACGTTGTCCTTTCTGTCGATAATATAACTAAAGGAAATGTCAGTATTAAAGAAAGAGCGTTCTACATAATAGAGCTATATCAGATATTAAGAACACAAGCACGCGACGCTGAATGAACGTTGATGCGACGTTATTTTGACGTTGTTTCAACTTTGATCGGACGTTGTATGCCCACTGGAAAGAGACATACCATATTTCCTCGTTTTAACTCCCTATGGCGCTTATGAGAACAGACAATTTAAGAGGGGGCACTTAATCGAGAGGGGCGCTTACTTAAACATGTAGGGATGAGGGATTGAGCAGGGTCTTAACGGAACTCATGCAGAATTGAAAAAGAAAAAAATAATAAATTAATAAATCGAAGGTTAGCAAATATGTTTTATTATTAATAAAAAGACAACATTTAAGTTATGTTTTAAATATATTAGTACGTTGCCGTATAAATGACGTCTTTTTATTATTATTACTGTACTGAAAGACATGACGCTTGAACAATTTTACTATTGAATATATTCAAAGTTAACTCCTTGCTATATTATACGAGATTATGCTGATACAGGAATTCCTGTAACTGAAAATATTAATAGTACTTCTGATTCTCTAGAAAAGCTCAGATGTTTTTCTTATCTTAACATTAATTCGATAAGAAATAGATTGGGTGATCTAAATACCTTTGTATCCTCAAATATAAATGTACTTTGCATTGCGGAGACAAAACTTGATTCTTCCTTTCCGGAAAGCCAATTTATTTTACTAGGCTATAAAAAGCCTTATACAAAAGTTCAAATAGCGGTGGTATAATGATCTATGTCAGAAATGATCTACCTTCTAGATCACTATGTACAAGCAATGCTGATGATATTTAACGTATTCTGTTGAGTTGAACTTACGCAAAAAAAAATGGCTTTTTTTTAGCCTATACAGACCTCCATTGCAAAACCTATCATTTTTTCTAGATAAATTATCTGACCTGATTGATTTATATAGTACTAGCTATGAAAATTTTATTATATTAGGAGAATTCAATGCCGTGCCATCGGATACTGAGATCTCTTCATTTTGTCTAAATCACAGCCTGTATAACCTGATCAAGACCCCAACTTGCTTTAAATCAGCTGATGGTAAATGTATTGATTTGATCCTTACCAACAAAAAGCAGAGTTTTCAGAAGAGCCATTCTTTAGAGAGTGGCTTAAGTGATCACCATCATATGAATTACACCATGTTAAAAACCACTTTTGTATCTTTTCCTCCCAAAAAGATGCAGTATAGAAGTTATAAAAGGTTCTCTGAAAATTGTTTTGAAGAGGATCTATCGAGTAGACCCAATTACAACTAAGATATTTCTCTTCATTCAATTCAACCTTTGATGAAATCAACATGCTCCAGTAAAAACAAGAGTTGTACGTGGAAATGACAAACCTCACTTTCATAAAAAATTACATATATACTATATTCCCTTTTCAATTATATTTATTTACTTTTTTTATTATTTTTTTTGAAGGGGCGCTAAATTGAGCGTAAGGGGCACTTATTCGAGGGGTTGCTTATTTAAATATAATTCTTCTTAGAATGGAGGCTAATACGAGGATTGCGCTTATTTACAATAATATTTAAATAATTATTCTTAGGGGGCGCTAATGTAAGGGGCAGCGCTAAGACGAGGATATACGGTATACACCTTGATATGTCAGAACTGATAAAAGAATAAAATAAAAATTAATCTGTGGAGGAGGGTGTTATGTAAACAAGCTTGAAATTGATTGCATTCCTTATTATGGAGAAGTTAATCAATTTCAAGAGCGCCATCGTCATTGCTCTCTTCCACAGGTGAAACGTTACCTCAGCAGTACTTAGCAAACCGTCAAGACCTGTTTGTAATATACGAATTTGAAGTGCCAAGAAGTTGTTTCTAGATGAAAGAATGGATGGATTAAATGGATGAGATGATATCGTTTGGAACGTCAGTCACCCTTACACCGTAAAATCCTGAATGGGCTTATACATTTCACTGGCTCTTTTTAGAAAGGGGACTTATACTCGGGGTAGAGGACCATATACACAGGAGAGCTTATACACGGGTCAATATCTTTGCTAAAAAAAAATGCTGGGCTTAGGTGATTTATAGGGGGAGGGGCTTGAATATTTTCGAGTTTTACGGCACATTAGGCCTGAACACCCAGAAAAATAATAAACTTTCAGGGTACCTCCGAGCATGAAAATTTTCTCCATTGGGGAAATTGTTTCTTAACTTCACTTCCAATAAGAGATTAAACCGGGTGAGATAAACGCATATACTATCTGTATGAAATATGGGAATATCCTAGTGATGGATGTGGTACAAACGAATACACTTACTCAGGTTCAGTATCAGCATTATATTCACCAAATGCTAAATATTTCCGATCATATTTACCGCCCAACTGAGTACGAATCATACTATTACGTCTATAACTGAAATAAAAAAATCGTATTTTTCGGTGCAAGAAAATATAGGAAATAATCACTATGGAGCATAGCTTAAGGCTACCAACTAGAAGCGATGTTCAAAAATTTTATTTAAGAAACCTGGCGAACGAAGGGTGTACAACTGAAAATTCCTATTTTTGGCACAAAAAAAATGAGATTTCAAGTTCTTAAAGTATTTTTTAGAATTAATCTGAACTAACAAGTTAGGTATCTAGCATAGATTTGACTCACTAACACAGTGCTTTATTTATGTTATTTGGGAACAGCTAAACCTACACACTTCACTTTTTAGTAAATTCATTCATGTATGACTTATCCTTAAACCAGTAAAATACTTGTAGTACTAAAAGCTCCTTATTTTGAGGATCTTAGATGAATGTTTCTTATAAGCAAGAATTAAAAAACCGGAATATTCTGCATCGGATCTGACAAATACAAAAACTGAAAAGAACTATACTAAAAGAACTATGTAATTTCATTAAAATAAATGGACCAAAACTAACACTCATCTACTTTAAGTGTATATTTAAACTTACGCAGGTTTTTCCAAACCATTCGATTCATCTGGTGTATCTTTCCCAGACTGCAAAAAATAAAAAGTTATATAACGCTATAAAGATAAAATAAATTTATTTTTGACTGGTAGTGTATCCATTTACACTAAAACCAGTCACCATCTGTTTAAGAAATATATATCACAAGTTATATAACAAAGAGGAGATATATAAATATATAAAAGTAGTTATCTATTGGTATAAACATGAAACCTGCACATAATCACCTTTTTTGGTCAAAATTTCAAAATATATATCAATTTGACACACACTTACACACACCTTGAAAAGTCTAAATACATTAGTGTCAAATTTGCCAAACAAAATGGCTGCCACAGATAGAAAACACACAATGTTGATGGTTAAACTTTCGTATGGACTTAAGGTTGATGGTTAAATTTTCTTAAGGACTTAAGGTTGATGGTCAAACTTTCTTACGGACTTAAGGTTGATAGTTAAACTTTCTTATGAACTTAAGGTTGATGGTTAAACTTTCTTAAAGACTTGAGGTTGATGGTTAAACTTTCTTATGAACTTGAGGTTGATGGTTAAACTTTCTTATGAACTTAAGGTTGATGGTTAAACTTTCTTATGGACTTAAGGCTGACGGTTGAACTTTCTTATGGACTTAAGGCTGACGGTTGAACTTTCTTAAAGACTTGAGGTTGATGGTTAAACTTTCTTATAAACTTAAGGTTGATGGTTAAACTTTCTTAAGGACTTAAGGTTGATGGTGAACCTTTCGTATGGACTTAAAGTTAATGGTTAACCTTTCTTATGGACTTAAGGTTGATGGTTAAACTTTCTTATAGACTTAAGGTTGATGGTTAAACTTTCTTAAGGACTTAAGGCTGACGGTTGAACTTTCTTAAGGACTTAAAGCTGATGATTAAACTTTCTTATGGACTTAAAGCTGATGGTTAGACTTTCTTATGGACTTAAGGTTGATGGTTAAACTTTCTTATGGACTAAAGGTTGATGGTTAAACTTTCTTATGGACTTAAGGTTGACGGTTAAAAAAACTTAAAAAAATTTAATAATTACAATACTATTGCACAATAAATGCCAACATTCATGAGATTTGATTGATTTCTTCAAAAACCAACCAATCAAGTGTTTGTTGACAATGACACTATTTTTTACTCACCGTTGTAACAGGACTTGTGTCTCTTGTGCTACCAGCTGTGTTGGATTGTCGACCTAAAAGTGAAAATATTTTAAACCGATAAAGTACAAATAATTCTAGTACAAACTTATATGTGGAAAATAGTTAAAACTCTTGCAGTTTTTTTGGAAACTAAATAATTCCAAGTTGATTAATAAAACACTCCACTTCACGGCTATTATCACAATTATTTCCCAGTGGGTAAAAACTTGCTTGAAGTCAGCAGTAAAGATGCTAAAACAATGTCGTTCAACGTTGATCTAGCATCTTTACTGTTGACCTTTAAGTTATTGAGTTTGGTGACATAATACTTACTTGATGTTCTTTGGAGCTTTGCATTTCGTGCAGTTTTCCTTGATGATTTTTTCCATGTTCTATAAAAGCGTAAAAGTTAATGTTAACAAAAAAACTATTTCAGACAATGACTTAAAGATTATCTTTCAAAAAAAGAATTAACTGGCTTACATAGATGGTTAGCAAACAGCCAATGTTTTATGAGAACCAGATCATTATTTAATTTTACAAGATATGGATGTCAACCTCACAAAACGTAAATGAACGTTACAATGATGCCAATGGCATTGATTGCAATAAGACAGTTATCCCAGATGATAGCAAATTTGATGCTAATCTGAAGCTTGGCTAGATTGAATCTCTATGCAGTAAATATTTTAATTTTCTTTTGTTTAAAAATTTACAATGGCGGATGTTTAATTTGATTAAAACCAAATTACATGTTTCAAGTAATATTCTAATTCTTCACTAGTTAGAACGCCAAATGATGCCTATTTAATGCGGACTTTGAACAAGTTTTTGCACACTGGGTTATATTGCCTAGAGTGATGAAATAAAATTTAGTAGCTAAACTTTCTCCTTCAATAAAAAGAATCCAATTAATTGAAAGAGTATTGCAGATGTTATTCCAACCTGTTGTAATCTTACCCTTTAGAACTACCAGTTTTTTCTTTGCTTTCTTGTTGTTTTTTATTATGCAACATATGTTGCTGTAATACATTAAAACTAGGTAAAGCTTTCTTCACAGCACAATTCAAGTATGATATTCGATCATGTAGTGAATGAAGCAATGGTAACAATGTTTCATGAAGCTCTTCTACTGTGTATTTCTATAACACAAAGATACAGAGATTCTACAGAGACATTAATTTGCGCTCAGAAAAAAACACATAAAGTAAATAGGGCATGAAAAAGGCTATTTATCACGCAATCAGGTATACGAAAAGTAAAGGGAGTGAATTGAGAGTATAATTTTTTTCCTGATACTTTTGATACTTTTCTTAAATGAACACTGCACAAAAATCTTTGTCGAGTACACAAAAATTAAAGGTGCGTAAATGTAAAAATTCATGTGGTGCGCAAAAACCAAATTTCACAAACAATATTAATATGCTATGTAAAGTTCTTCTATAAACGAACATGTAGTTATACATAGTGATTCCACAGAGACTCACACATAGCCTTTCAGACAATCTGATGACACAAACCTCATGATCAACTGAAGGATTTTTTATTTGTTCCAATCTTCTATTAAATACTGATATTATCTTGCTCAAATATTGGCTTTGTGAATTACTGTTCGCAACCTACCAAGTAAAATAGTAATACTAATATATATATAAAAGAACTTTAAAACAGAAGAATCTGAAAATTAGATTTTCCAGGAACTTTTAATTAATTAATTTAAAATCTTTAAATAAGGAAGTTTTGTTGAAAAAAATATGCAGAGAGTATAATGCTATAATTATGTGTCTAAAACTTAGCCGTTTTGCTCCATTCAATAAAGCTTGTTCTTGCAAAACGTTTAGAAAAATTCAAGCATGAAAGCTTATTCCAGAAAGTTTGTGGTGTTTTTCAGACCATGAAATTTCCAAGCTGTGATAGGAGTAATTCTATAAAGATGTCAAATACATAAAAAAAACATTTGTCTTGTGCTTGCAGGGTGACAAATAATTGCTCTTTGTCTCTCTCAGATATTTAAGGATACAACATAAAATTAATACGAATCATCACCTCTCCTTTAATCTTTACTTGAATATTGGTTAACCATCGTTTAATTTTCTCAATGAAAGTTAAATCGAATAAATGTTGCTTGAATCTATGAAAGAATATAGTATCTGAGAAGAACGAACAAAATTTCAACAAACTAAACAATAATTGGTCTGAAAATATTTACACTTACAGTATAATCAGACAGAACAGGAATAATCTAGAATCTGAAATCTACAAGGAGCTACAAGCTACAAGAAGCAACAATAACAAGATACGTGCTTTAATCTTAGCAAAATAGTATATTTCGTATATAAACACAAAAGTCTAAGCAAATGTTTTTCGGTTTTTGTTCAACTGATTTATTTTATTGAGACCTATGTGCTTTTTATCGGCAAATCAACAATTATAAAGTAACAAAGCTTTTCAGGTTTTTCAGACTTCTTATTGTTTAAAAGACTAACCTGTCCTCTAACTTTCCAGCAAATTCTTTTGCAATTTCCATTCGTTTTGTTTCCATACCTTCTAGTTCGCCCATTAATTGTCCTTCACAATTGTCAATTTTAGTTGCAGTTTTTTCCTAGAGTTTCAATGACATAGAATTAAAAAAGATGACAAGATGGATATTATTCCAGCTATTTATGGCGTTATAAATTTTTTTTGGCTAGCTATTGCGAACATATACTGTTATCTGCACATAACATTAGTAAATTAAAATCATAGGAAAGAAACAGTTACTGGCAACATAACCCTATGAGGATACTTATACTTGGAATTATCTGAATTATTTTTAAATATGGATGTAAATTAAAATCATAAGAAAGAAATAGTTACTGGCAAAATATAACCCTACGAGGATAATTATACTCAAAATGGTCTGAATTATTTGTAAATATGGATGTAAATTAAAATCAATGGAAAAAAACAGTTACTAACGACATATAACCCTACGAAGATACTTATACTCAGAATGGTCTGAATTATTTTTAAATATAGATGTAAATTAAAATCATGGGAAAGAAACAGTTACTGGCAACATACAACCCTACGAGGATACTTATACTCGGAATGGTCTGAGTTGTTAGTAAGTATAGTGGACTTATCCGCAGGGAGGGGCGTGACCTAGCAATAACCTTGAAAATTAATATTTTCAAAGAAGAAAATGGAGTCAAGAATTGATTCATACTGAAGTAAGCAATCAATTTTAAAGACTGTCGTCATTTCTCTATCTTATTAGTAGGGTACTTAAAGGTGAGTATTAAAATTAAACTTTATCTTACCAAAAGTTTTCTATATTCTTCCACTTCATCTGGTGAAAAGTTTCCCCCTTCTGAAAATATTCTGAAATAATAAAAATCAATTTCAGCTAAGAACAATGAATATTATGAGATAAGGTTCAATGTTAAAACAAACTTAAAATAATGTTAATGTTATCACTAAAGAGATTTTAACAAGATGTCAGACTGATGAAATGGTATAAAAACCTCAGTAGTTATACCAAAATAAATCCCGGACATCACCCGTGGAGGAGTGTTTTTGAGTAGTCTTCAGCTTTGTTGCTGAAAACTGTACTATTTCGATGCTTCTATTAAATCAATTTACAATAGTCAGCTGGTCTGCTGGTACAGGATGACTAGTCAATGTTAAAAAGAATTTTCAACGATGGAAACTGGATGATTTCTTACTTGAGGGCCTTTCTAAATTCTGCATTTGAATTTCTTAATTTATTTAACATATCATCCAAGTTATATCGAAAATGACGAACTGATGCTCTGATTACATCCATGTACTAAAAAATAATTTTTAAAAAATTACAGAGTATGAAATAAGGAGTTAATTAACCAAGTTAATGCCATGAAACGATAAAAACAGATGTTTGTTACCTGATCGAGTCTTCCATTGACTTGGTCTTGCATAGCCTTTAACCTATATGAAGAGATTTTGTTTATAGAGTATTCAAATCCCTCTTTGTTAATTTTGTATTTGTAACTGTTCTGATAATGACTGGACCCTTAATTACATCATAATTTTAAATAAAAATATTAACAAAGTTTTGTAAATAATCTTCAGAATGGATTCCGAACTAAGTAGACAAAGAAAAAGAGTGACAGGTAATGATCATTCATAACATTGGCTTCTGCTTCAGAGATGGACCAATCACATACAAGAATAATGACTGAGCACTAATTTTTTTGTGACCACTTTGTCAACATTTTTTCATATTTTTACATATATTTTGCTACTTAGTGCATCAGTGTTCATTTTTATGTTGGATATCTATTATTATTGGATACTATTATAAGAACTTAGGTTTTTATTGCATTTTTAGACTTTCCCTGGTCCGCAATGACAAAATTATGTAGGGATATTCATACCCAAGCCTGAGAGTTAAAGGTTGCTTCATATTTCATAAATTATGTTCTTTTTGTTGCAAAAAATAGTAGAAGTACATTCAAACTCAATGTTATCTTACTCATTCGTAGTTAGCGCATTATTGAAAGAGGTCTCCAATTCTTCAACAGATTTCCGAAACTTCTCATTCTAAAAGAATAAAATGTCTCCGTAATTTTAAATAACAGTTAGATAAACACAAGTCTCAAAAATTGTGCGATATCCTACCAAATAATTTCAGTGTGCAGCAAAACCTCCTTTTCTATCCATCCATAATTTTTAGATGAGATGCATACCTCTTGTACATGATCATACAGCATATCTTGATAACATGATTTTAAGGATACCAATGTTTCAGATATTCCTGAGCAATGTTGTTCAACTCGATCTCGATGAAGAATAAGTTCGCCTGGAAGAAAATAATAAACTTTCTTACAACTTATTGTTGACTTTAAGTTAAAAGGTTTCATTGAAAATACATAAGCAATCGGTAATGGATATTTAACAAGCAAAAACAGAAATCAATTAGAATAGATTTTAAGAAGCTATAATGGGATTAATTGACTGGTTTATTTGATAGGAAGAAACCAATCAATTACTAGAGCATTGCCTCAGTACCCTATTCTACAAAAATTTGGCAATGCTCCCTATCTTGTCACACATTTATTTACTTTTTAATACAATTTACATTTTAGTGCTACAGGAAATAATATACCTGATCTAACACCATGTACATCTTTCTCAGCTCTCTTAGGTCGGGGTTCGTGCAGATGTAATCGCAAATCCAGTTCATTGTTGATTTCTTCAGTCTACAATATTACAAAAAATAATGACAAAATTTAAACAAAATCACTAAATGTTACATTGATCTTTGTTACATTTTATAATTTTTCTATTTATAGTAGGTCACCTAAAGCAAGGCCACAACTTTACTGGATTGCTGAGATTTGAAATATATGGAACTTTGGTATAAGAATATAGGAATATATGGGGTTAGTATAAAATTCAATTTGATTTATTAAAAATATCCTATATATACAATCTTAATGAGATTAGAGATTTATTTACATTGCATTTAGATATTACCAAATTATTTGAAGGCAGAAATAAATCATGGGGCAAAGAATTTTATAGCCTTTTTCAAACATTTACAGTACACACATAACACAGATTTTAATTTCTGAGAATATCCTGACAAACATTTTGTTATTATTACTTATTAAGAGGAGTTGATTCTGAATTAAACTTACTCTAGCCACCATTACACCTTCTGCTCTGGTTACAGCACCAGTTTCCCATTTCTCTAAGTGCTCAAGAAATTCATTACGCATGCTAAAAATATCAAAGATCAACATAAGGGCAGGTGAATTTAGCATAAAATAACATGTTGGATGGATATTGGATCTAATGTTGCATAATTGTTTCGCCATGCATTTGAAAAATTGTCCAAATTAGAGCAACGTTGGATGAATCAAAAAATGTTGAATGACTATTTTAAACTGAAATAAAATCTCATCCAACATCATCCAAAACCGTTTTTTGATATATGGAAAACGTGTCCAACACTTCATGCAGTGTTGAACATGTTGAAATATGTGCTGAAATATTGGATTCAAGAACTATCAATGTAGAAACTGCAAATATTAACTTCCTATTGATTGATTTCTTTATAAAAATTTGGAGGTGATTGCAGTGTTTTCGGGGAAAGTTTTGAAGATTTTGAAAGGCGGGTAGGGGGGCATAACGCATCTAAAAGTGTTTATTTTGCATAGCTATGCACATGGAATAACATGGAATAACTTTATTTTTCAATAAGAAAAAATAACTTATAAATAAAATATTTGCCTTAAAATATCCCAAAACCGAATTTAACCCCTACAATTAATTACCCTTTATATAATATATGTCAAAAACATATAAAATAAAGTGTTTTAAACCATTTCTCATTAGTTTTCACTTAAAATAAAAAAGATTCGTTAAAATGTTAACCAGTCTAAAGATTGGTTTTTATTATCTTTCAACAATGAAAAAAATTGTTAAAATGTTAATACTAAAAATAAAGAAACTAAACAATGGAACAATGCATCAGAAAAATATATGTTCTTTGAATGAATACCATTTTGTTATTAAAAAATCGTCCTCTGTTGTATTGTGTATTGTCACTATATTTCTAATTAACATCGGGGGTAATTAATGTTATCAAATCAACTTATACCCACCATGGTAATTATGCTTTATGACTAATAAGTAAATAACATTAATGTTTATTTCAAAATTGAGGAAGAAAGCTTTTCAAAATCAAAATGAAGACTTCAATTCCTAAAATTGTAAAAATTCTTTTAAAAAATTCTTATCGTGGATTTATTTATTTAATATTTCCAAAAATTGGGAAGAAGCTTCCCCAAAAATACAAAATAGATGGCAAAAAAGATTCATGGTCAAAGTTCCATAAAGTCCCCACTTCTCCCCTCATCATTTTGGTATGATATTTACCTTAAGTTTTACTTGAATGTGGTCAAATAATCATAGAATTTTAAAATATCTAGAAACTAAAGTCTCCACTTCTCCCCTCATCATTTTCGTATAATATTTTTTTTAAACTTTACTTCAATGGTCATAGTCTAGAAACTAAAGTCTCCACTTCTCCCCTTATCATTTTCGTATAATATTTTTTTTAAACTTTACTTCAATGGTCATAGTCTCATAGGAATCAAATTTTCTCCACTTTTGAAAAGTCCCCTTTTTGCCGAAACTCGGTCCAGAATTGATAAAATCAAAAAAAGAATTGGCCAGGGGTCTCGTATTATTGCCTAGAATGCCACAACCAACTTTTTAGAAGCCTTTCCATTCAATTGGACTGTAAATACAATTTTAACCCTTTTTTCCCCCAAACGTGGTCCCAAGTAGACAAAATCTTTAATTAATTGGCGGGCTAAAAACCTTAAAATGTGTCAATAAATGAGTAAATAACAAAGTAAAATGCTTACTTGTCTTTTAAACTTCTAAACAGTTCCTGAGGTACTACAAAGCTTTCAACATATGCAAGAACTTCTAATTCAACATCTATAAAAATAATATTTATGCAATATCTTTCAATATGTTTTTCCCATTTTCTACTTGTTTCAAGGAATTCAGATATAACTTCCCTGGACGTCATGTCTGTCAGAAAGAGTTCATGTCGAAGGGAGCATTTCCAATTACTCTTAAAAGTTTCTTTAGTTCAAATCTTATGCAAGTTTTTGGACTTTTTTAGTCGTATTGTCAAAGGTAATTTACTGTCAAAAGTGACCAAGAAAGAATACTTTAAAGATTACAAACCATCATATAGTGTGGTCATTTGAGTCTGTACAGTTAGATCACTTCTTCCAGCAGATGTGTCAGGTGGAAGATTTTCTCCTTCAACAACATCAAATTGAGTACCATTCAATAATGTTATTGTTTCTTTCACATCTTCAGAATTTTGATCAGCCTAAAATATATCACCGTTATTTTCGTTGCTTGTATGTAATGTAAAATACACTAATTATATTATTTGTTACGCTAATTATAATTTGTATTTTTAAACTATTTTATAAAGTATCTCATAAAGTTAGTACATAATGTTAGTATTTCATAAAGTTATTATACTGAAACAAACATACCTTATGAGAATTGCATGAAAATAAATATCAAACTAGAGGTTGTAGCTAATTTTGCAAAATAACATTAAATTTGGTTAATATTTATTTGCAGATGCTAAAGATTTACCTGGTGTTCTCTAACATTAAAATAATGATAAACAGATGCAGAATATCTGCTTAATTCTGATTTAATCATTCGAGGGTATTTCTCACAAGTGATTTTTTGTAATTCATGAAATTCAAGGTATCTAAAAAGTGGTAGAAAAAATATTTTCAGTTTATTTATCGTAAAATGCCACCCTCTTCCACCGAAAACCTTAATAAGAAATTTATTAATTCAATACCAAAAGAGCTTTCAAAACAACTCATCAACTTGATATCTTTAAACTCTTTTTTTACTAATGTATGCCATTGAAAATGACCATCCCTTCACGCTGTAAGAAGATTTGCAAAATTTCATTACTTTCTAATGTACAAAAAGTAACCAGTGAAGCACAACCACAAAAAGTTCCCTGTTCGTATAATAAAATGTATCAATTAGAAATAATTGTA
Organism: Neoturris breviconis; assembly: GCA_032360805.1. Classification (NCBI taxonomy): domain Eukaryota; kingdom Metazoa; phylum Cnidaria; class Hydrozoa; order Anthoathecata; family Pandeidae; genus Neoturris; species Neoturris breviconis. The sequence continues at coordinate 14,373 of JAULBZ010004057.1, forward strand.
TTATAATTACACCTTAGAAAAACATACTCTTTCGTTATTTCAACCTACACCTTAGAAAAACATACCCTTTCTTTATTTCATCCATCATAGCCAGTGCTTGCTTTAAGCTTGCAGAGAGAGCCTAAAATTGTAAATAAAGAATGCACAGTCTATCCATAAAGTCATTTATTACATGAAATACTACCTCATTAAATAATAACCCTATGCCAACTGTTTTTGAGGGCAATACAGCAGAATCTTGACCGTAGTTGAGAGTATGGCCAATAAATTGTTTAAGCTGATAGGAAAGTTTTGAAAGAGATAGAAATATCACCCTCAGTATTACTCGTTTCAAGATTACAAATATTCATAAAGGAATATATAACAATACACTAACGTCAGCGAAGATTATTTACAATACTACGACTTCTCAGCTAAAAACATCTATTATTTATTTATTTACATTTTTTACATTTTTGTGTTATGATGATTCAGTCCGCAATACCGTAGAGTATTGCCCTCCAATGACGTCACACCAAAGGTCTTAAATCAATCAGAATGCGTTATTTCCCTAATATCGCGATCGGCCCTCATAGCCGGGGAATATATATATATATACAGGCTTGCACTTTTAAATTTAGCTTAGTGTCCTATTTTTAAAAATCAACCGATAGTATAGAGATCAAGAGATAAAATATGTAGCTTACCTCCTGTATGGAATCTTGTCTCATTCTATCCATTACGATATCCAATTTTGCTTCTTTGATCTACAATAATAAATGTACATAAATATCTGTTCAGTCATCACAATAAAAGGGTGCAAATAACCAGGTCATGTAAAATATCTGTTCAGTCATCACAATTAAAGGGTGCAAATAACCAGGTCATGTAAAATATCTGTTCAGTCATCACAATAAAAGGGTTCAAACAACCAGGTCATGTAAAATATCTGTTCAGTCATCACAATAAAAGGGTTCAAACAACCAGGTCATGTAAAATATCTGTT
>JAULBZ010004058.1:0-15355 GCA_032360805.1 Neoturris breviconis
TTTTCTATGCTCACTGTGTGGCAGCCATCTTGTTTGACAAACATTTCCTGTTTTCAGAGAAAAGAATTGCTTGTTTTTCCACTTCTTGACATTTTTAGACTCTGAAATTTTCTGAGTATGTTTAGTGTGTGTCACTTATCCATTTCACATAGAAATTGAAAATTTGACCAAAAAAGGTGATTATGTACCTTTAACGGATAATGTGTTATTTATCTTTAAATGTGATGTGTTCTACGTTACGACCAGAACATCTGTACTTGTTGACTCTAAGAAATCTATACTATGAATAGAACTGTTAACATTTACAAAGCCAGTTGTGTACTCTCTGAATTAATTGTCACTCAATTTATTAGTAGAAATTCACGTTGGCATTCCCCTGTGGAGGATCATCTTTGGAGACTAATTTGCAGCCTGTTAGCTGCAAATTAGCCTCCAAAGATGCTCCACCACATAGGAAATGCCGTAAAGCGCATAGAAATACTATTTTAAAAAAAACTCGCTTCTTTGTAAATTCATTAATATTTTGGTCTGTTTTCAGTTTGTTTTTAATGAGGTTCGAACATGCTTTTTTACATAAGTATCACCTTTATAGGCATTACAGACTCAAATTTGCCCAAAAGTTAAGCATCGCCTAGGCATCACCCAACCTCGTTCCCAGGGCTTCTTCTCTATTGACGTCTAACGCTTTTTTTTCTTCCTCACAGCGTTAAACGTCAAGAGAGAAGTAGCCCTGGAAACAAGATTGGGCATCACCCCCAGGCTCAGTTACGAGAATCTTTTCAAAATCAGGAAAGTGAGGCTATACTCCTGACAATTTCAACAATACAACTTTTCAAAACTCAGAACACAAGAAAACTACAATTTCAATTGAACCAGAATATTTGTATTGACATCCTTTCTAATTAACTATGTATATGGTCATTCATAGATAGCATCAAAGCCAAGCTCGTCCCCAGTCCCTTTTGACTTTTTTTTTACTTTTCTCGGACCTTATAGAAATTATTATTTATTTTCGTTTTTTCTATAAGGTCCGAGAAAAATAAAAAAAAAGTCACAAGGGACTGGGGACGAGCTTGCATCAAAGCATGACTTGAGACTGAAATCGCTGAAAAATTAAGTATCACTGAACCTCAACTCAAATTTACTGATGCTTATAACACCATAAAAGCGCGTAATATTTGATTCTTACGTTTCAATTTTTTGTAATCTGAAGAAGTGCTCATTTAAACTGCTATGTGCACTAAAAGTGGATTTCCATTAGCGGAAAATTCCGCGCGGAATCAAAAAGAAGAAATTCTATTGGTAGAAATTGTCGTGTGATGTCAATTTCCACCAATGGAATATCTTCTTTTGGGTTTCGCGTGGAATTTGCCGCTAATGGAAATCCACCTTAAGTGACCATTTTCAAAGTATTTATCGAAAAATACTATAATGCGCAATTTTATAAGAAGCTAAATTGGCCAGAAGATCACTAAGTTTTTCTTAAAGAAAACAACACTTACTTTGGAATCAAACTCTCTTGAGCAGGATATTGCGTTAGAATAACTGTGTTGACTATATTGCGATAGATTTATCAATTATATTTGTTTACCGAAACTTTCATAAGTTGCTGTGGAAACATAATTATAGAGAAAATTGTGATCACATCATTATATAATCGCTTGACATCAGCATACTCAAAGGCAATTAAGGAGGATTTGAGGTTTATAAAAGAGCATTAGTAGCCTATAAATGTTTTGGTAGAAATGAATAGAAAAACTCGAAAACTCGAACTCTGGATAACTCGAACCTTTATTATCTCGAGCTAAATTCTCTTTCTCTTTGAACCTACCTTACTACTTTTTCATAAAAACTTCGGATAACTCAAACCTTTATTATCTCAAGCTAGATTCCCTTTTTCCTGTAGCAGGCAATTGGTTAGGGACGAGTCGTTTAGTTAATTTGTTCTAGCTCCCCGCTATTTTAACTTGTATTTGAGCTTTTTAGCGAGTTGACTGTTTTAAGCTATTGTTGATTTCCTAAAAGTTAATAAGGAAATAACCAGGGGGGGTTTGCATCTTCCCTCGCTTATTTGATACTGCAGAGTGATTGTTGTGTTCGTTTGTCCAGGCGTCGTACTCATTGAAAAAAATCATCTTAACAAACTTTTTTTAATTCTGTTGCATGACAAAGCCATATCATCTCTTTCAACTCCATTATGATCCCATTGTATTCAACTGGTAACATCATTAAGTCGAACTAAAATCTGTTTCTCGTGAATCGAGTTATCGAGATATTTGGCTAACTCGAACATTTGTCGTCTTGAACTAATCTGCCTGGTCCCCTGGAGATTTGAGTTAAGCGGATTATACTGTAATTAAAAACTCAAGAGGGGTCATTTGGGACTCGAAACTCAACGTCATGGTCGTTAAGGAAACATCATATTAAGTCCATGGTAATCCTATGCAGAAGGCCTCGCGATGGAGAGGAATTAATAAAGGTTGGTTTACACTAGGGGAAAACTTTGCTGCAAAAGCCAAAAGCGCCCACTCTAGTTTCCAAATTTTAAAATAAGCACCCTTCCTCTACTAAGCGCCCACTTCAATTTGAAAAAAAAAAAATAAGTGCCCAGGGTGCTTATCACAAGAAATACGGTACTTAATGATCCATTTACCCAGCCGGCAAAAACCTGTTCAAAGTGAGCAAAATAACGTTAGAACAACGTTCTTTAAACGTTGTTCTAAAGTTATTTTGCTCACTTTGAACAGGTTTTTGCTCACTGGGTAAGCAGCATTAAATTTGAGTTGAAGTTCAGTGATGCTTAACTTTTCAACGATTTGAGCCTTAAGTGATGCTTAGGTGAAACTAGTTTTAACCAACCTTATACATATGACAAGTTGAAATCATTCAACATAGCTCGAAGGGCACAACGATGAACTGTTTCCATCAATTTATTTTATTTACAAAACATCCAAATTAGTGGACAATAATTAAAAGCTGATAAGATGAAACCGTTACAAATGATCCCATCTTAAATAACGTCTGGTTTTTAAAAGGGCTTTAGTCTGTTTGCTTTATCGCAAATATTTTTTACGTGTTTTGATAAAACAACGATAAAACGACATAGCAAAGTTACAACGTCGTTTTATCAAGACGTATTTGCGAGGTTAGGGCTCTTCTAAAAATTTAGTAAGCAAATAAATATTTCGCGAATTTGTAAATACTCGCAAAAAATTTGTTTACGGTTTACTCGCGAAATTAAGTTCTCGCGAAAACCTTCTTTTTACGACTCGCTAAATTAAATTCGCGCGAAAAGTTATTCCTTTTAAGTATCAGCAGGTTTAATCGTGTTTTAAAATACCAGACATGTAAATACTAAATCGTTTATTGAGCTGACAGTCTGCGAATTTGATTTATAAACAAGCAAGTGGGCAAAAATGTGTTTAAAACCGATAGTAAAAACACTAGTGAAAACGTTATTCTAACGTACTTACAGACTTTGAGCAATTTTTTGCCCACTTGACAAACATTGTTTTTCCTTGATGCGTGTCTTACATTAGCACAATGTATTAAAAGATCTCCCCAGAGGACAAAAACTTGTTCAAAGTCCGCAATAAAGACGCTAGAACAACGTCGAACGACGTTGTTCTAGCGTCTTTACTGTTGACTTTGAAAAAGTTTCCCTGGGCTGGTATAATGTAATTAAATATAATAATACAGTAAAATCTCTCTATAGCAGACACTTTTTTCACGAACAACGGACAGTTCTTAGCGCGCACCAATTTTTCAAGGTCCCGATTGAACATTTCTTTTAAAAATAACTTCTTTTAGCGCATGCAATTATAACAAAAGAATCCGTTTCCGAACCCGTTTCCAGGGCTTCTTTCCTTTTCGAAACACGCAAGAGCGGCGCTCTTATATTTTTTGCGTTACTTTTTGTGATAATTTCAGATAGTAAAAAAGCAGAAAGTAAAATAAGCAAGTACTCTAAATCATATAATAAACAAAAGGGGTGCTTACTTAATTTTTCATTTTTATGGGGGGAGCATTGATTGGAAGGAGGCGTTTAAATGAGAGGAGCGTTTATTTGGACTTAAAGTAGAGTAGCACTTTTTTGATTTTAGACATGTTTCGGGGCGTATACGTTTGAAGAGTGTGGTGTTTTTTATAAAAAGATAATCATTTATAAGTAGTCTACCACGTTTCAGCAGTTTCAATTCACACACGCGCTTATTCCAATGTTTTGAAATGCTATTCAAATATTTTGATACTCGTGGTCAACATTCCTTAACAGAATTGAACAGATGTATGAGATAAATGATTCAGTTAGTTAGGTCAAGAATTTTAAAATATATTGAATCGGCTGCTGGACAATCAGCGTTTTTTTATTGTAAATTAATGCAAAGTTATGTTAACCCACCCAAGGAAGTTGGAAAAGAAAAGAAAAACAACAAGCCCTATTTCTAAAGAACAGTTGAAGTTAGTCTTCTTTTTCTTTTCCAACTTCCTTGGTTAACCCAATAAGAAAACACTAAAAATGAATAACAGTGCAATATAAACATCTGACATGAGAAGTTCTTATCTCTGCACGCAAATTGGGCAAATTGGGTTAAAACTGGATTGAAATAGACCTATTCACAAATGAAAACGAAGCATTTGTTGTTCAAGGTATAAACTTGTTGCAATGCAATAAAGTCCGTTTGTACAGGGCCGCACAAAAAGGTAGTTATTGCATTGCAATAAGTTTATACCTTGACCAACAAACGCCTCGTTTTCATTATTTGTGAAAAGGACAATACCTTATCGGTAAAAAAAACCCGGCAAAAAGTGACTAAATTCTCCTTAGGTCACTAAATTCTCTACCGACCAAATTTTAATGCCGTCTTTTTTTAAACCGACCTGCAATTTTAGTAAATCCATATTTGAAGACATTGAGAAAGAGGCAAATTTGCTTATTTTTTATTAACATTTCCAACAATCTATTCTTGATAATGTGACTAAACAAAAATTTTAGTCGGCAAAAAGTGACTTAAAACGTTGTTCTAACGTTATTTTGCTGACTAATCTTCCTTTAGTCCCCAAATATTTAGCCGACTAATTTTAATGCTGCCGACTTAATTTTACGCCAGTTATTTTTTTACCCATAAGGTATCTCTACATAGAAAAATATAAACTTACAAATTCAATTTTAACTCGTCAATAAATAACCAACACCACGTGTGACTCATTCCACATAACTTACGACTAATTTTTTACGTTTTATAAAACAAATACGAACACAAACATTAGCTATTATGAAAACAGATAAGCTCTACTTTGAAGATGACTCCAGGTTGATCAACATTTTAAATGGTTATATATAAACAACACCATATAAACATAAACTCTCAAGTGAACTGTTAAATCAAATACTAAAATTGTTTAAAACACTGCGTATGAAAATCAATCCCCAGGAATTCCATTTAGTTATGTTTAGTTAATATATATCGTATAATATATATATTGAAAACAAGATTCTCAAAGTGAAGGTTTTATTTTTACAGAAAGCTCATAATTCTCCTTTATAATTCTACTTGATTTCTCTGTCTTCATTTATAAGAATGTCTCGACAATAAGGATTTTCGGATTCTAGGATTTTATAATGCAGTTTTAGTCTTGTCAAGTTAGTTTTTAGATGTTCCTCCTTGATCATATTAAAACATGATATTCTATTAGAGTTGAATGAAATCTAATGACATTCAGTGGGCAAAATCTTGTTCATAGTTCGCAGTAAAGACGCTAAAACAACGTCGTTCGACGTTGTTTTAGCATCTTTACTGCGGACTTTGAACAAGATTTGGACAAGTTTTTTTGAATAAGAGAGAGGTGGTTTCCTCGACAAATATATTTTTAATTAGCGCCCTGAAGATTAATTCTTATTACGCCAAAACTAACAAAAATATATTATATATATACATATATAGCAAAAAATAAATATATTTGAAAACTTTTCCATTCTTGCCCGTGAGTCTAATGACTTTAAGCTCGCACTGATGGAGAGGCTTTATAACTTGTTAGTCTGTTCCGCAGACCCACCCCGCGGCAAAAAAATTGCTACTACTTCGCCGCGTTTTCTCGCCAGACGTCGAGTTTGTAGTACAGGCTAATAGCTTGTGTGATCATGCTCACAGCGTGAGCGAAAGCTTACAAATAAATTAATGGATTTAGCAATATATAGTAAAAAATATATGGTATCCCAGCCGGCAAAAACCTGTTCAAAGTCCGCAAAGTAACGTTAGAACAACATTCAAAGAACGTTGTTCTAACGTTACTTTGCTGACTTTGAACAGGTTATTGCCGGCTGGGATATATATAGCAAAAGATTTAGTAAAATATAGTTGCTTTCCTTTGATTTATTATATTTTCTTTTTCAATTTTGCATGAGCTCAAATATGCGCCCCTTCTCGATTTTTAGGGGCGCTAAATCGAGGAGACAAGCGCTTATTCAAGGGTGGTGCTTAATTAAAATACTTCTTTCTAGGAGGGGCGTTAATACGAGGGGGGAGCTTAATCGAGGGGGTGGCGCAAAAGCGAGGAAATACGGTATATTATGCTTCTTTTAATTTTACTAATTTTGTTTCTACTACAGTAATAATTTTTTGTTGCAACTTTTTACCTGACAGGACACTTGTAGTCTTTCTCCGTCATCTACCTCGATCCCCGTGCTTCTTCTCTCTTTAGACGTCAAGAGAGAAGAAGCCCTGGGATCGAGGTTGCTCCATCACCTAACTCGTGTCAGGCACTTCTTTATTTCTCAAAATGGCGAGAGAATTAATCCAAAAACATTCTCAATAACAGAAGATAAGATTACAAACCTATTACATAATAATCCAACTTCGAGTTATCGAACTTCAATTAACTCGAACTAATCCCTTATTCCAGTAAAGATTCGAGTTAACGGAAGTTGATGTAGATGACCGTAGATGACCGTAGATGACCGTACCACTGGTCCTCTTTCAACTAGTAGTTGACCCTTCAAATGATAGAGAAAACTGCCAATAATTCGTTTTCATGACTATGGCGTTTCAGTTGTTTTAAATTTACAGAGAATAATTTGAAAGTCAATGTTCGTGCAAATAATTGGTTTCTTCGTACCAATGAACCAATCAAATTAAAGATCGTTCACAACTATATTCACATACAGCATTTTTTGCAGTTTTATGTTGAATTTATAAAGCCATTGTTCAAGCCACTTACTTCCCAGACCGCACAAACCTACTCAAAGTCAGCAAAAAAACGTTAGAACGTTAGAACGCTAACGTTATTTTACTGACCTTGGACAGGTTTTTGCACGCTGGGTTACAGTTACAAAATACAAAAAAATAGCAACTGCTTTTACCACTGTGAAGTTTATACAATGTAATTATAGGTACTTTAAAAACTATTTATTCTTTGGTTTCATGCTCATTTTTTTAGAGTGCAGAATTGATTATATTTTTAGACAAACCAGCATTTCTTTATCATTAATAAAATTAATAGGAGGTTCTAAAAATTTACTAGCTAATACATTCTAATGTAACTAATTACTTCCCTCTTAATCCTGTAACCTCCTACTTAACAAAATATTACATAGCTACTGAAGGACTATGTATCTTCATTAGTAGCTGCAAAAAGAAAAATTGAGTCCGGCCATATCGTAATTTGTTGGTTGGCTTAAAACGTGAAAAGCATTTGTAAGTTTTGGTGTGAATGTAGACACATTTGTATTTTCAGTTTTATATGAACCCTGTCGGCATGTGCCGTCTAATTTTACCGTCAAAACGACGTATTTTCGGCCTTATTTAGACGTTGTATGCCCAATGGGTCTGTTATTTCTAGGATTTTAAAAATGTACCAAAAACTATGTGCAATGTTGATTTTCTTTGCGGGAAAATACCGCGCGGAATCCAAGAGTAGACATTCAATTGGTAGAAATTGATAGCACACAACTATTTCTAGCAATAGAATGTCTTTTTGGATTCCGCGCGGAATATTCCGCGATTCCAAGTTTACCATCACAGCGTTAAAATCTCCGTGTTTAAACTTTGTATTGCCATATATGGAAATACACGTCCGAATACGGAGACATAGTTTCACGCTGTGTTAATAAGGAAAGAACGACAACTTTCTATAGAAATAGGGCTTGTTGCTCTTGCAGGTGCATTTATTGTTTTTAAACTTCCTTGTCTATAATAGCGTTAAAGGATTGTTTTAAATGTACGTAGGCAATATTGCATTAGAGTCTATGCAGAGTCTAGCCGATTAACATTTAGCCTGCATACTGCACCACAGAAAAATATCTCTACGGTCTAGTATTTTGATCGACAAATTCGTCTTTATATTCGAGATTTCAAGCATTCGAGAACAGTGAGTGAATCAATGATTGCGAAGCACGAATGAGCCCGAAGATTTGCCTCGAGATTTACCGCCGCAAATAATTTCCGATTTTACATGACCTCGTTAAAAAGTTCTAGTTTACATGGACTACTAGTCTATTTTTAGATTATCAGCTCAAATATAGTAGCTAAATACACATCTCTCTATATTCTGAATATGATAAACGATACCCTGGTATTTTTATGAGTTGGACAGAGATATCACTACCAGCGTTCTAATTGGTTAATACGAAACAATTTCAATGGCCTAAATAAAAATAGTCGTACACATTACCGTGTGGTCCAGTTCGTTTATTTACTTTCTAACCAAACTTCCGAGTTGACTAAAACACACTGTAAAACTCCGAATATAAGCCCAGGGCTTATCAGGGAGGAGGGCTTATGCGGGGGAGTTTATACATGGCCTACATTTTGTATCAAGGTTTCAAAGAAAACAAAGCTCATAAGAGAATACTGTATCATACAGATACCGTAATGCATCGATTAACCGCCCTCTTTTTCACACGTCCCCTCGATTAAATGCCCCCTCTGCAAATGAAAATATTTAATAAACGCCCCCGGCGTTTAATCGAAGCATTACGGTACACCAAAAGACACTTAGGGACATCAGAAAAGGCGTGACACTACTTTGTACATACTACCAACAGAAAGGAAAGTACATAATGCTTTGTACGTCAGGAGCTGCGAAAATTAACAGAAAAATAATCTAGACAGTGTAGCATATTGGGGGTGGGACTTATACATGGAACAATCTCTGTGCTAGAATTTTGATAGGCTTATATATAGGGGAAGGAGGTGGGGGGCTTGTATTAGGAATTTTACGGTATGACTATTTTGGTGTCCAAATTAAATCGTGATCTAAGAACGCGCATGTGTAATAGACTTTCCAAGCTCGTCCCTATTGTCTTTTCTTTACAATTTAAATGTTTTATCCTTTATTCAATTTATATATTCAAAAAATTTATCATTACGACAAAATTTGAAATATTTTTTTTCAAGGTCACATCTTTAAACCATACTCTGCAGTATCGAATAAACGGGGGATGCTTATTAATTTTTGGAAATTATTCCAACCCTCTCCCCTCTCCCCCGCTTATTAACTTTTAACTGCATATTTCACTTACGATCTTCACGTTTATTTCACCACCAACGTTCCACTACCACTCTTACATCCTTGAGATATATCAGATTGCGTGTACGGTAAATGTAAATCCCAAAGAGAAAAACAAAAATCAAAAGCATATGGACTATTCGGACATATAAACGCAGGTGAAAAAAAAAATCAATTAACAACTTGATCATGGTTGTATCCTGATTTTATTTGAAGAATTTATATAAATAACTGGATGAAAGTTTTTAGTGCTAATAATGAAGAAATATTGCTTTTTTTAATTGAAACTCGTATTACCAAAACGTTCGTTTGGTGCGTAGGTGTAATTAAACTTTCAAAACCAAGAGGGAACAATCCTTGAAAAAAAAAACCCGATAGTTAATTGGAAAGATGAGAGATGTAAATAATTGATTGATTATCAAGAAAGCATACATTCCGATACTTTCGGAATAAGTCCGACACCACTATAGGTGGAATATTGAATTATTTTGATTATTCCGTAACAATCATAAATGACCGATTTAAACTATTTTGCCTGTGGGGAAATATTGTTCAAAGTCTGTAGTAAAGACGCTAAAATGATGTTTACAACGATGTTCTAGCATATTTACTGCGGAGTTTGGACAAGTTTTTGCCCACTATGGGCTGATATTGATTATGGTCGATAAATGTATTAAGCTATTCCAAGCCAGGATACCGATCCTTCTTTGTGTACTGATGAAACCGAAAAGCTTATCACATCAGTGAAACACAAGTTGAAAAAACTAATGAAAATTGGAAATCTTTCTAAACGATCTTGCAGTTGATTTGTTTGTTCGTACCGAAGAAACCAATCAATTGCAAACTCGTTTAAGGTGAAACTCATTTAGGGGTCCATGTAAAGGCTAAAAATAAAAAAAAATACCTTTTAGCTTTTATGGTATTCTAAGCATTTTAGGTCCACTTTCTGGTTTTGGGGTCCCATGCACAAAGTCCCATCCCCATTGTCAAGTGTCACGAAGGTCCCACCCACAGTAAGTAGGTCCACAATTACGTCTGGGGTACCGCATCTCCAGGATAAAGTGAGATTGAAAAACGATGAAATAAACTATACCAGCATCTGCATCTACCTTAGAAAACTTCGATATAACGATGGATTTGACATTACTGCATATTGTAAAACTGTAAAACTGCAAATTCGTCGTTATCATGCTTAGCGGTTTAGACGCTAGTCAATGTATCCAGATTGGCCTGCTATTGGGATATCAACCCCAACAGGCAACCATGGAGGTAAAAAAAACTCTTCTACCACCTCCTCGATGCACCCCTCCTCCGTACAAGTATTTATGGATACCATGATTAAAATTAACAAACTCCCTGATAGTGTAAGAAGACTATCAAATTTCATCCTGGATATCTCAATATAAGGAGTGTGTAGTTCAATAAAGGACTGTGTAGTTCCATATAAGGACTGTGTATTGCCACATAAGAACTGTGTATTGCCATATAAGGACGGTTTATTACCATATAAAGACGGTGTATTGCCATATAGGAACTGTTTATTGCCATATAGGAACTGTGTATTGCCTTATAAGGACGGTTTATTACCATATATGGATAGTGCATTACCATATATGGATGGTGTATTGCCATATAAGGACTGTGTATTGCCTTATAAGGACTATGTATTGCCTTATATGGAGGGTGTATTGCCATATATGGATGGTGTATTGCCATATACGAACTGTGTATTGCCATATGAGGACGGTGTATTACCATATATGGATAGTGTATTGCCATATAGGAACTGTGTATTGTCATATAAGGGCTGTGTGTTGCCATATATGGACGGGGAATTGCCATAAGGGCTATGATGTATTGCCGTATAAGGACTATGAATTGCCATATAAGGACGGTGTATTGCCATATAAGGGCGGTGTATTGTCTTTCAAATTTTCCAACGGACACGTGACGTTTTTTAAACGTAAACAAGATGTCTGTCAAAACAACGTCTTTTTTAAGTTGTTAAACGGCACGTGTCAGCAGGATCTATCATCCTTCGTCTCACCCACTAGGTCATTTGACAAATAGAATAGAGAATCGTCTGCCAAATAAAATCAAAAGATAAAAATCGGGATAAGTCGGAATTTGCTACAAGTTTTACTTACAATCTTCGCTGTCGTTTCGCTACCACTATGTCATATTTAAGATAACATTAAATTGCTTATACGGCATATACAAATCCCATGGCGCAAAAATAAAATTAAAAGCAATAATCAAAACCTATGGACTATTATCAGACATAAATACATAGGTGAAAAAGAAAAAAAAAATCACTTTAACACATTTATACCAGCATTATTGTTTTTTCCTATCCTAAAATATCTGGGTTGCGCACCAAATGTGACGATATAAATAACTATCCTGCTTTCATTTGAAGAATATAAAAATAACTTGGCGAAATTAGTGCTGATAATGATACTGCTTTTTGTATTGGAACTCCTCGTATTACAAAAACGTTCATGTGGTGCGTAGGTGTACTTTAAATAACTTACAAAAAGCAAGAAAGATAACATTTTTGATGGAATATCAAGAAAACATACACACCGACACTTTCGGAATGAATCTGACACTTTCGGAAGGAGGGTTTATATATTTGGTCAGCCTTTACATGGACCCCTAAATGAGTTTTACCCTAAACGAGCTCAAATGCAAGATCGTTTAGGGTGAAACTCAAATTTATTCTAATCAATACATGTGTCGATCATAATTATCACTCAAACGCTACGCTATTTACCCATCATACTCAGTGGGCAAAAAATGCTCAAATTTCACAGTTAAAGACGACACTAATTTACTTTACTTTGGCAGGCAACCTCGTTCCCAGGGCTTCTTGCCTTTTCGAACACGGAAGAGCGGTGTTCAAAAAGGCAAGAAGCCCTGGGAACGAGGTTGCTTTGACAGAGGGAATTTGGGAATTTTTCTAAGCCGATGACGAATTCCCGCCAGGTGGTTTTATCCATCAATGCTGTTCATAATTCATCGATGGTCTCCAGATTGTTGTCTTCTTTCAAGATGTTAATGAAAGCGACATCCCAATGAGCAATAACTTGTTCAAAGTCCGCAGTAAAGACGCTAGAACAACGTTAAAAACAAGTTTTTGCCCTCTGGAATGCTTTCTTCTGCCATCTGGTATCTTTCTCTTGGGTTGCAAGATAATTTCACAGCATAATTTTTTATGCTTTCCCTCAGCGTGACGTACGCAATGACCGGCTGTTCTTATTGTGGCTTCTATGATTTGAGTTGTTACTTTTGGCACTTTACCGTAGAGGTCTTTGTTTGCGATGATTTTTCGCTAAAGTGTTGCTTTCATCGAGTAGAATTGACTCTAAAGTAGCACGGAATACTTTTTTTGTCCCAGACATTTTTGAAGTCCATTTTTTCCTGAGATTGTAGCAAGCTGTCCATGCCTGGACTTTCCTAACTTTGATTTCTTTCATACAGTTGCTCATCCAGGTACCGAGATATTTGAAAGCATCCACTATTTCCAGAAGTTTCCCATTTCTGGTTTTCAGGGTTGTGTCATCTGTAAGATTGAATACCATGACTAATGTTTTCTTTTATGTCAAGTGTAAGCCAATTTCTGCTGCTTCATTTTGGACATTATCTTTCTGTTCCTGAGCTTTCTTTATCTCGTCTGAAAGAAGAGGGGGAATTTCAATTCAGTGACAACAACAGGTACGACTCTCTTACTTTTTCTCTCTTCAATGGTGAATCCTAGTGTACCATCGTGTTTGTTTATTGCTTGTCTCATGAAATAATTAAGCATGATGGCAACGATGTATGGTGCAAGGGAGTCTCCTTAAAGCACACCGCCAATTGGAAATAATTCATTTGTTTCTCCATCAGGTGTCAGTATTCATGCACGGGTGTTTTCATGCATTTTGCCAATTGTGCTGACGAGTTCTTTTGGAATAGCGTAGACCCTCAAGATCTTGAGCATCTTTCCATTGTGGACACAAGCTTTTTTAAAGTCGGTGAATGTCAGGACAGCTGGTAGATTGCATTATTTTACTCTTTCCAAAATACGTCTCATCAGTGCTAGAGTGGGATTTATTGATCGAGAAGGTCAGAAATCATTTTGACTGGATGGGGATCCAGATGCGAAAAGGGGGATCCAGCACAGGTTGAATACGGTTTAGCGTATTGCGATTGGTTATTTTTGCTGCAATGGCAAACAAATTGATGCCTCTGTGGTTATTATATTGGCTTAGATTTCCTGACTTAGGAACTAGCACTATGCTCCCTTGCAACCATTGCTCTGGTTTATCACTTCTAGTGGTATTCCTTTGGGGCCAACAGCCTTTCCTTCCACGAGTTGTTTTTTCACCTTCCTATGATCCTCCATATCAAACGCCCCTGTCTAGTACTGCAGGTTTTGAAGTATATCTAGGTTGTTTAGGACTTCATTATCTACTACCGGTGGGTTTCCCAGTAACTGGTTGAAGTGGTTTATACCAGTTATTTATGCGGTCGTCTTTAGATTTTCCTTGCATCACTCCAGATTTAGCAGAGTTTCTACCACCTATCTCGTTGTTTACTTTGCAGCTCTCCTTGTGCTGTTACCGTGCTTCTGCTTCGTTAGTTAACTCTTTGAACAAGAGTGTCAATCTTCTCTGTCAATACTGCATCATATGCTCCCTCAAGAGACTTCTTAGTCCGACTCTGTTTTCTTCTGTTCTGTCCTTTGTGTACTTTAACACTCTTTTGAGTTTGAGCCTGGAATCTTGTTATTTTGCATCTTTCTTTACAGGGATAAGCTCCTTGGTTGCTTCAGAATTTGCAGTCAACAAATGCTGGTACAGTAGCATCCTCAGCTGCAGATTGAAGAGCAGAGCATTTATTCTTTACTGTGACTGTGTAGCGGTCTGGCAAGTCTGTGATGTATTTCAGCTTTTCCCTTTTCCTGTTTGTTACTACTTGATGGTCCAAGACTTGCATAGCTGTTGCAGGTCTCTACAATGTGAACAGAGTTTATCCATTTCTTATTTACAGGAATGTGATCGACATGGGTTTTTGTGCCACTCATATTAGAAAGATAAGTCCAGTGTTTTCTTTCGTTTTTCTGGAATATCGTGTAAGTTTATGAAGACACTAGAGCGACGTATTTTGTCCATAGGGTTACATCGTCTTATGGAGAACATCAACATAATATCTTGTATAGATGATACTGAATAGTGATCCTCAACATTTGAAAACAACACGCTGAGGCAGAAAGTGAAAAAAAAACACTGAGCCTAGAATAGCAAGCCAAATCCTTGAAATTTTGCATGGAGATAGGTCTCTTAATTTACTTCCCAAGAATACATGTATGTATGTTTGGGAACGTGAACTGTATTTTCTTTTTAATACAATCCATTATTGTAATTTTGTGATAATTGCTTCAAATTATAATGAAGGAATATGTTATTATTAGAACTCTAAGAGTTAAATTATATCTCTGATTAGATCAAGAAACGATGCTTTACACCATTTATGGCAAATTAGCCCCCTCCTCCAAAAAAAAACAAAAAAACAAAAAACGTTTACTCATAACTTATATCTGGCACAATTTTCCTTTTCTTGCATTATTTTCCGCCAAAATTTCTGTAATAAAAATATATTAAAAGTGCCAAAGTTTCAGCAGCACAACTTAGATGGAGGTACAAAGAAATCCGTCAGGTTTTTGCCCCTCTCCCCGTTTAAAAAAATCTGTCGGGTTCAAAAAATCCAAAAACATATGTGTCATTCTTTAAGATTGTACGGGATTATTACAATGGTGGACATAAATAATCCATAAAAATCTCAAGATTTCCCCCTCCCCTCCTCTCCC
>JAULBZ010004059.1:0-15348 GCA_032360805.1 Neoturris breviconis
GTTACAAAACAAATTTATGTAAAATTTACACAAAAAGTGTAATTCGCTCTTGAAAATGACTACAGTATGTAGTCGAAACGTCGAAAGAATTATGCGTCTTCATTTTCCAACTTACATCAAGTCACAGAAAGACGTTATGTGCTATGAATGCGCCACTTAACATGATGTGACGTACTAACACCGAATTTAAATAAATGACGTTACACGTTTTTATAGGAATGTCGATTATTCACATACCGTTACACGGTTATATACGATGACGTTACACGATTATAATGACGATGATGATGACACGGTTATGTACAAATTTTGATTATTCACATATGGTTACACGATTGTATAGCTACAAGTGTCGAATAAACCAATAGCCGATATTTAGATGGCGTTACACGATTATAATAACGTAATGACGTTATGTTCTTGTGGCAAATACGGTTAACAAATAATTAGTGCGAGATGTACGAACACACGAACATTTGAAGATTACTAGACGTGATACGAATGTACAAAATTAATAACAAATATTTGTTTGTACCGATAAATACAGAATGGTGCTAACAGAAACGATGCTAACAGTTTGTAGAGGTTGTTTTTTAAATCTTCTGCTATTGGTTACATGTGATGTAATGATATTTTTGACAGCTTTGATTTTAAAAAAGCCGTGAGATAATTACCATTTAATTAGTTCCTCCGTAGATGGTGGCCGATATATCGCTCAGCCGATATAACTCGCTTAAACGCTGTTCCGCCTCATCCCTATTTCTGCAGTAATGTCGGCAGATCATTTATACGGCAAGCGAGTTTTCTCTCCTAACCGATATCTCGCTTTATTCATCCGAGATATCGGCTAAGTGACACGAAATATACATATTTAAGGAATTGCCAATGGTTGAGAAAGCGAAATTAAAGTTATATTGGGTCCATATAACGGAAGAATGAGTTATGTCGACAAGGCGAGTTATATACGGCTAAGCGATCATGAGTAGTGGCGTTTGTGGATAGTTAAGTTACTATGTAACGTAATTATCTTTTATACATTTATGCAATTATATTCTATACCTGTTTTAAATAAAATGCCGTAAAAAAACGTATCCACAAGTCAAGAGGAGGTGTGACTGTAGGGGTGGAACTATCTTCGGTCGGGATAGGGATGTCAAGATACTGATTAGCCTTAATATTAGGGTTTACTGATTAGCCTTAATACTAGGGTTTACTGATTAGTCATAATACTAGGATTTATTTATTAACCCTAATACTAGAGTTGACTGATTAGCCCTACTGGAATAACAATGAGATATACTGATGAGTCCTAATAATACTAGTGTTTACTGACTTGTCCTAATAACCGTTGCAATTGAGTAAAGGTTAGGGTTATTGGTAGATTATTTAATAAAGTAAAAATATAAGACTCTTATTGATGTGATGATGTTATGTTGTATATGACATCATTATTATGCTTGCGGAAAAACAACTTTCCGGTACTCATAATAAATAATAAACTACGAATGCTATGAATGTAGGATATTTAATGACGACGATTGGTCAATCGGTTCATGGACCCCTATGATTGGTTTGAACTCCGTATCATCAAGTTTAGTATTTCTTATCTTGTTGTGATTTATGTCAGCGGCCGGTCTGTAATTTATGTGTACACTCGTGCAGATTTATGTACGCTTGTGTTTTCACTGTCACTTGACATGCTGTGTGTTGCGGACGTACATGTGTACAAATAGTATGTTTTGTGATTTTGTCGAATAAATGCATGATAAATATCAAATTTGCACCGAATTGTACCGAGTTCACATAGTTTGCCCCTATAGCCACTGTGTATTGCCATATATGACCTGTGTATTGCCATATATATATTGTGTATTACCATATATGACCTGTTTATTTATATATATGGACTGTGTATTTTCATATATGGCCTCTGTATTCCCATATATGGGCTGTGTATTATTATATATGACCTGTGTATTACCATATATGACAAGATACAGTCCATATACGGAAATGTATGGAAGCGTAACCGGCTTAATACGACTTAAGACTCATTCCCGTGTTTTTTTTTAGTGCAAATGACTTTCCTATTCTATCGAATGTGTTTATGCATGTACTTATTTGCAAGTTCTTAAAAGGGAAGTAATAATGTTTTTAATAATTTCACAGAACTAGGAGCTTGATGCGTGGATATCAGAGCTTTCTAAATTTTTGAGAATACTCTTTCCATTCGAAAGATATTCAAGTTTAAATATTTGTAATTGCGTTTGACCTCCCCTTTATTATTTTATAAATAGGACTGGCACTAGTTTATATATGACATCCTCACGTGCAAAAACATGTTGACATCTATTTATCTGTTTATTGCAATAACTTGGTAAGTAATTTTTTTTTTTAGTTTTTAGATTTTGTAAGATTAGTCATATATTAAAGACCTATAATTTTGAATAGCATATTCATAATGGTGCCTCGTCACTAGTTCCAGACCCATTAAATCTTTTGCTGACATGCCAAGTTACCTTAGTTACCAATATTTTTCATTCTTAATTTTTCTATATTATGTCTATGAAGTTCGTTATAATTTAACAGAATATTTGGTATAATCAATCACCGCAACAAAATGGCTCGATCAATTTTTAATTATAGCAGAAATGTGGGGGAAATTATAGTAATGAACTTTAACAAATAAAATAAACCAAGAGACTTTAAAGATAACTGCACAAAAAAAATATGAAAAAATATTTCCAAAGAAATATTGGCAAGTAAGGTAACTTGATCTGTCGACAACAAATTAAGGGGCCTGCAACTAGTGACGAGGCACTAGTTTTTTTATTCATAAAAAACATTAGTCTTTGTCATCTAATCCATATTAGAAAGTTTTACAAGAACCTAGCGGTTATGTAGTTAGCTATATCATTAAATAGATATCTGCATTATCCTTTTTGCAGTTGGTGATGTCATAGTTTGACTAGTGTCCGGTTATTTTACAAAATATAAGCTAACTAAAATAACACACATAAAGGTTGGATAACTTAAAAAGCTCTAAAATCCTTACAGCATGCTCCTTCCTTTTTTAAAATTTATCACAAATATGTTTACTTCCCGTTTTGTAAAAATATTTAGAGTGTATTTAAACAAGACAGCAGAGAGCAAGATAAATGCGGTAATACATTATTGAAAATTCGGGAATGGTATATTAGCAGTCAATCTTTTGGGGTTTTTTTAATTTTTTTGGAAGACTTTACGCTATTAATATTTTTCTTCTGATTTTGATAACATAACCACTGCCGGCACACAACACCCTAACAACGTCGTAACAATATTAAAACGAACGTTATTACGACGTAATTACGACGTCTCGTGCCCATTGTGTCCCCATTTTTTAATTAGTAATATTAACCCTATTTCTACAGGAGTAAGGCACATTGTGTCCTCCTGTCATACATTTTTTCATAACGTTTGAACGGATGGCTTATATGACTAAAGATTTTTGAACTTTTTCTAGAATTTATCTAGGATCATTTTGAAATAATTTATTCGCTAACGCGGGATAATTTTCCGTTAGTAACCAGTTTTTAACAGGTGGTAAAAATAATTTGCACAAAAAAAGAAATTATTTTTGCTTGAAAAACATTCTGACGAATTATAACGACAAAAAATATTTTCACCTAAAAAAGTTTTTTGGGTCACCTGTTATTAATATGCAAATATTTCAAAATTAGAACATCAATAGCTCAGTTGGCACAAACTTGTCTAAAGTCCGTTCTAGCGTCTTTGGAATCCAAAAATTGGAAGTTGGAATCCAAAGTTATTCAAGTATTGAGTTCAATTGAAATCAAACTTACACCGGCGGACATTGAGGCTTGTCATCGTTTACCGACTAAATCAATAATAAGAAATCTGTCAATTTGTCAACCGGAAATTTTGCATT
Organism: Neoturris breviconis; assembly: GCA_032360805.1. Classification (NCBI taxonomy): domain Eukaryota; kingdom Metazoa; phylum Cnidaria; class Hydrozoa; order Anthoathecata; family Pandeidae; genus Neoturris; species Neoturris breviconis. Next base: position 3,932 of record JAULBZ010004059.1, read on the forward strand.
GAAAAAAAAGAAAAATCTAGAGAACTCGCTCTTTATTAACGATAATCTATCGCCTCCTTACAAGAAGCTTGCATTGAAATGCTGGCAACTTAAAAAAGAGCAAAAGGTATTGCAAATTTGTGGACTGCTGGTGGCATACCGCACATCCGCATTCGTGAAGGTGACACATATCCGAATAAAGTCAAAAACGAATCTTATCTAGAAGATTTATTCCCAAATTTCAATTTTGAAAATACGTGTTTTGATTAAAATTTCCCATATGATTTTTATTGTTATTGCCAACCTGGAGTAAATTAAATTTTATTTACGATCTTGTTTATTATAACATTATTAATATTATGACAGCTCTAGTATTGGTTAGGTTTATAGCGTTTTTTGATCATTTATGCTGTTTGTAAGGCAGGAAAATTTTGTGGAGATGTCTTGAGTTAATTTATTGTCGCTATGTTTGAGACACTTACACTTCATATTCTATTTATTAGTGTAGAGTCGAGAATGCAAAGCTTCTCTGCTTAAAAAGCATCAAGCTTTAGATTCTCTTGTTTCGTAGGTTGTAACCTGAATGCTATATCTTTGCGTGTTAATTGTATGTTCTGTGTGCTCACATAATGCTAAATTTTCCGTGTGGCATATGTGGAAAATCTGTTAATTCAAATCATAAGGCTATTCATTGCGATATTTATAAATTTTGGATTCACATTAAATGTAATGATCTCAATGCAAATGACTATAAATTCTGATGATCGCTGGTTCTGTTGTAAATGTATCAACAAAATTCTCCCCCTTGGGTCAACAACTCTCCCGGTGAGGCCCCTGAAACCATGGGTGGTGTGCAAATATTATGATCCTAATGAATTCTCTGCCCTTCAAGTTGGTTCTGATAAATTCTCCCTATTTCATATGAATATTTCGTCTCTGTCTAAACATATTGATGACCTAAAGATTCTATTAGGCCAACTTGGACATGACTTCAATATTATTGGTATCACTGAGACTACATTCAAGACAAAAATTCCTCTTATTAACTGTAATCTATCTGGTTACTCTTTTACGCACGCACCTACTAAAGGTGTAAAGGGTGGTGCTCTTTTTTATGTCCCAAATTACTTGAAATTTATTGAACGTCCTGACTTGAATACTCTTGCATATAAAAGCAGGGAACTTGAATCTAAATCCATCGAATTTATACAGCCCAGTGATAAAAACATGATTGTCGGATATGACTACAGACATCCCTCAATGTCTGTTGATGAGTTCAACGATTATTTTTTAATGCCTTTTCTTGAGAAAGCATCTTCAGATAACAAGTTTATCTTTCTCCATGGAGATTTTAATATTGACCTTCTAAAGTTATTGATTACATCGATATTACTTCACAATATAACTTACTCCCTCATATAATTCTGTCCACAAGAGTTACTGAAGTTACAAGCACAATTATCGATAATATTTATTTTAATTCATCCAAGTGGGAAACTGTGTCTGATAATATTGTATCTGACCATTTCCCCCTGTTCTTAGTGTTAAAAAACCTGTATGCCGTCAATCCTTTGCATGCCTCTGATGATACATTTGTTCATGGTTGGAAGAGATTTAATCACGATGACTTTCTCACCGAACTCTGTAATATAGATCGGAATGATATCCTGCAATCAAATACAGATGATCCCAACTTATCGTTTGACAATTTGTACAACTGTATTAAGAGTCTAGTTGTCAAATATGCTCCTCTAAAAAAACATGCAACAAAAAAAGAAGAACAAAATTTAATCCTTGGATTATTACGGTATCCTTACCTCCATAATTAAAAGAGACCATCTGCATTAATGCTTTTTAATAAAAAAAAAAACGATCCGCTTTTTAAACCTCTCTAGCTCGAGAGTTTTAAAATGTACCGCTACAAAATTGTATCTCTAAGTAGAATGAGCGAGAGAAATTTCTTCAATAAATATTTAAGCGATAACCAAAAAAAAATATTGGCAATATCTGGAAAAGGGTTAAAAGTATAATTTCTGTTCTTTCTTCTGATTCTGCTTCTCCCACCTGTATGAACATTGATAACTCCGTTGTCACTGATCCAGTGACAATTGTTAATTCTTTTAATTATTATTTTGCTTCAATTGCTAATAACATAGGAATCTTATTCTCATCAAAACATTTCTCCTCTTTTTTAAAACATCCTGTTCCTTATTTAATGTTTCTTTCGCTAACTGATGATTTAGAAGTTATGCATTGCATTTCTTCCCTTGACCTCGGTAAATCTTCTGGGCTGTTCAGTATTCCTGCCCATATTTTACCTAACTGAATTGTCTATCCCACTTTTAAAACTAATTAATTTGTCTTTTCTTATGAGGCATTTTTTCTGCAAACTTAAAACTGCCAAGGTCATCCCTATTCAATAAAAGGATCCAAATTGGAACTTACAAATCATCGACTTATATTTTTACTTTCAAATCCTGGTAAGATATATGAAAGACTCATATACAAACGTGTGTATGGGTTTTTCAAAGCAAACAGGGTCCTGTACAAGCAACAATTTGGTTTTTACTCGACCTCCCAAACATTTCTAAACATCTCTCAAAAAATTATGGATGCTCTTGATAAAGAAAATTATGCGTGTGGAATGTTTATTGACCTTTAAAAGGCCTTTGATACTGTTGATCATGAAATTTTGCTTGAAAAGCTTTTTCACTATGGAATTCTTGGCACCTGACTCTCTCTATTTAAGTCCTATTTACCAGGACGTCAACAATTTGTATCTCTCAATGGAGCTAGCTCAGCTAATAATCCTATTTGACATGATGTCCCGCAAGGGTCATATTTTATTTTTAATTATTATTAACGACTTGACTTGTACAATGAAATATTCCTTGGTACATCACTTTGCTGATGACATCAATGTTTTTCAGTACATCTTTGAAACAACTGGCCAAACAAATTAATTTAGACTTCAAGCTACTCTGCCATCGGTTCAATACCAATAAAAACTATCTCAATGTTAGTAAGACTGAGTACATTGTTTTTAAACACACACAGAAACCTCTTAATTACGATTGTAGGCTTTTTATCAATGGTAAAAGGCTTATACTTAGTGAATGTATTAAATATCTTGGGGTTCTATTAGATTCTGATTTAAGCTGGAAGTCTCAGATAAATAATACTGTTGCCAAGCTCAAGATGTAACTTTGTGCCTCAAAATGTTTTTATCCAAGTTTACTATGCTATTTTTCATTCCCACTTGCAATATTGTAACCAAATTTGGGGTCAGCGAAACAGTCTTGATGTTAATCGTATTACTGTTTTGCAAAATTTTGCTATCAGACTCATGTCTTTTGAATCTCGACGAGCATTATCGAGTAACCTGTACGGTAATCTGAAGTTCCTTAAATTATCTGATATTGTCCAATGTCAGAATATTCTGTTTTTGCATAAACTATTTCATGATAAATACTAATACTATTTCATGATAAATCAATACTGTTTATTTTGGTAAAAATCAATTAGATTTAATGCCATTAAATCCTGGAATAAGATACAGTCTTCAATGACTAGACAATTTGTTTCCATAGATTACTTTAATCTTAGAAGTAATCTGAAGAAGTACTTTGTTACCTTTTACTAATCCTCTTTGAATTGTCCGATTTGACCAACGTTTCTCATGTTATCTTTTGACCCACAATGTTTGCGTTGTTTTGTACGTCACGTATCGTATATTGTAATCGTTTAAGGGTAGCCATACTCTTGGCCTTAGCTTTATGCTGTTAGATATGGTCTCCCTTATCAGTATTTATGGTCTCCCAATATCAGTATTTATTATAATCGTGTTTTCCTTGTCAATTATATTTCTTTCTACTATTGTAACTGGTATTGATAAATAAAATACCTTATCATATCTATCTTATCTTTACTGCGGACTTTGAACAAGTATCTTCTCACTGGGTAAATGGCAATTACTCTAGGATAATAGCTTGTTCAAAGTCCACAGTAAAGACGGCAGAACAGCGTTTTCAGCTGCAAAGTTGAAAACTGTACTAAAAAAACACTACTCCACAGGTGATGTCGAGGTTAGACCCTTTAAAGTAAGGCTCGTTTATAACGTCGTAACGTATCCAATAAATAGACCCTCCAAGAATTAATATTGTAATAGTGGAAATTGTGCTTTCTCCAGTAAACGCCATGAAACTGGAATTGTTATGGGAAAAATAAGAAGGGAACTTTTACTCAAAAAAGTGGTTTTTCTTCCTTTCTTTGCAACAAACAAACAAGTCTATCGCAAGCTCATAATTTTCTTTTTTGCAGAGATATTTTGACAAATTAATTCGAAAAAGTAGATATCAGTACGGATAGTTTGATGACACTTGTACAACATAAGTCACATGACATAGAACATTTTGATCTAATTCGAAGATATACTGAACCTAGTTACATTTTAATGAAATAATTGCACATTCCTACAGGCACACAACGTCGGATAAACGTCGAAACAGCGTCATTTCGACGTTGTATGGACGTTGATCTGACGTCGTGTACGCATTAGGTATCGGAACTTAGGTAAAAATTCTTAGCTACCAACCTAGTTTCTAGGATTTCTTGCCTTTTCGAATCATCTCTCCGTATTTTGAAAAGGCAAGAATTCCTAAGAACGAGGTAGTTAAGCTTCCTTTTTTTGATTACTAGAGACTATTTTAAATTTGAGGTGTTGTTGTGCTATGATTTTGGTTCAGTCATGAAATAGTCTGACATAAATTTAGTCTATGTGAGTTTACACTCCCTTTCATAAATTCTATGACTTTATATATACATTGCAAATTCTAATGGGACTTTAAAGTCATGCTTTCATGAGTACATATAAGTGACCACAAGGGCCGTTAACAAGTGCTAATCTTATGTTAATACAAAACTCAAATACATTAGTAGGCCACTACACGAAGTACAAAGGTTACAAATAAAATGTAAATAACTTTACAGATCCCCAGACTAAAAGCAAATACTTGAAATCATATCTTTAAAACCAAATTCGTTACAGTTTTTTTTTGGGTACTGATCAAAATTTACAAGTGTTTATTTTAAATTTGACAGAATACTTGTTTTTATTTTGCTTTGACTATTTCGAGTTAAATAGTTGTTTTTAGTGGTTAAGAGTGTGGTTAGTAGGGGTGGATTCAGAATTTTATAGTCCTTAGTCATAAATTTAAAAAATTTATGAACTTTTCGAAGGAAATTTTGTTTTTACAGCTGAAGGGGACTTGGGGGTACTGTAAGCTCCTCAAGTGGGGTCTGGGCGAAGCCCCGAAATTTTCGCATTTTGGAGCTGTGTAGCTAAGGGTTTAAAACATGACTGAGTTGAACCTACAATCAAGGTCATAAGTATTTGGTAAGAAGAGGAATTCGTGCAAAAGGTTTGGAATTTCAACTTTGACAGTAAGCCTTAAATTTTCACTAGCAAGAAGAACAGAACGAAAATTTGAATTTGTTACAAGAGCCTGGGTACAAAGCTACTAGAATAGAGAGAATTTGTCGAATTTGCAAAAAGACCTAAGACCCTAAGACTACTCGATAAATTTCTAAAATAAGTCTCTTGGGACTTGTCATGGTCATTTTTTACGATTTTGCTTCACTGTGTGTGGTGTGTATTACTCTTTAAAATTCACAAATTTTATCATAATTTATTACCTTGATTGTAGTTGTAAACTCGTTCTACTTCGTATGAACTTGCACAATGGGGTTTGGATTTAATAATTTTCACTGCCAAACTTGTTTCCAGATCTCCTCTCATGCGCACATCACTTACCAGATTTTCAGGAAACCTCTGCAAAATAAACTTAATAAATCAGGGTAAAATAAGTTTGACAAATTATACTGAATAAATCAGGGTAAAATAAGTTTGACAATGTAAATCAAGTAATATTATTTATTTAAACACAAATTTATAAACAACAGCGGTATAAAGCAGACAAAGAAACATGTTTTTTAAATAACAACCTTCTGAGTTGACAAAGACTTGTTCAAAGTCGGAAATGTCGGGAAAAAAATATAAAAATATACAAATTCATTAGTTTGAATCAGACGTTATGGATGACAAATATTGGAACAAAAACGTTAGAAGTGTTCACAAAATGTAGTAGATGTTAATATTTCCTATTTTGCATGCGTAGAAAAATAAATCTATGATTTTCGGACTCAAAATACCAACTTTCCTATGAAAAGTATTAAAACCGATTAAAAGTTCCGACTACAGCTACGTAGATATTAATATTTCCTATAGCGCATGCGTAGGAAAATTAATTTAACATTTTCTGATAATAATAATAAATTCAAAATTTTCGGAAACAAAACTTAAACCGATCTATGCAGCTATCGATTTGTCCTAATTATTACGCATCCACGGTCTGTGAATTGTTTCAAATAGAATAAACGAATGAAGGTCCTGGGTCCCACCTACAGGGTGCTGGGTCCGAGGTCCCACTTCAAGGGTGCCGGGTCCCGGGTCTCACCTACACGTTCCTGGGTCCCAGGTCCTGGGTTCCACTTAATATTTAGAGTCCCGGATCCTACTTTTCCGGTATGCCCCCTAACATCCGATAATTATAAAGAAGCGGTTGTTTTGACAAATAACCGATTTGGTCAAAATTAAACAATTAAGGTTTATGGAAAATATAGAACAATTGCGGAGATTATACAATAACCTTGAAAATTGTGTCCGAAACCTCAAAAAACACTTACGGTTGTTTATTGATTCCCATATTGAATGACAGACTTTCTGAAGAACTCAAAGTTTTGATTTCACGAATATTTGGTAGCTCAATCTGGAAGTTAGATATTTTATTGGAGCGTTTTAACGAGGAACTACATGCGATGGAATGCTGTGTCTCTTTCAAATCAACATAAGGGATCTTCTCAAAAATAAAATCTACAGAGGGGAGTACTGAGTCAATGATATTGCATTGGACTGGTTTCTTCGGTACAAAGAAACCAATCCATTGCAAGATCATTGACTTAACACACTTCTACACAGATTATTTTTTGTTGAATATTGTCAATTTTAGTTGATTTAGTTAGCCATAAGTGGTCCCTAAGTAAAAAGAGATAGTGGAGAGAATAGAAACCGGTCCTTAATGATTACCGATGCTAACTTATTCAATCAGACTCGTGACGAAGTAAAATGTATATTCTGTATGAAAGCACAACCTCCTTCTCAGTGAATAAGGTTACTAACGTTAAATCACGAATTAATTAACTACGAAGATATATGTACGATGCTTTCTTTGTCTTAAATCAGGACATGTCGCTAATAAATGTTCATCAAAGTATATAAGTAGAACGTGCAACGGTAAGCAGCATATATCAATCTATAGCAAAGAAAGAACAAAAGAGGATGATAAAAAAATATAATAACAACATGCATATAGGTACCACAGGTAACATTATTTTGCAAACCGCTAAAGCAAACGTTGGTTGTGTCGATCAATTTAATGTTCGACAGTGAAATGTAGAAGCGATTTGTGCTCCGGATATATGTAGCCCATTAACCGAACAAAACATCGGTTAAGCGAAAAGTAAATTTAAACATTTATCAAAATTGAGTTTGGCAGATTATTCCGATAAAAGTTCCGATTTACCAGTCAGTATTTTAGTTGAAGTTGATTTCAATTGTTCATTTGTCTCTGGGAGGGTTGTGAAAGGTAACGGTGGTCCTGTTGCTTTAGATCCCGTGTTAGGTTGAAGTGTTTGTGGCAAGTCAAAATCATCTAGCTCATTATTTCGAAACTTATGCCATGCGTGTTGAAGTTTAAGAGGTTGGTACTGAAGTTGACGATTTGAGGAATCAATTGAGTAGGTTTTGGTCTGTTGAATCAATTGATGAGACTGATTGTGTCATTCATAAATCTGAGAAAGATGGTTTATTATTGCATATCGTATTTGGAATAACGAGCAGTTTTCTCCTTAAATGGGTCGATAAGACAACGAATAGTTTGACAAAGTTGTCTTACAGTATTTGGTTTTGTGGTTCGGAGGAAAAATTGAAAATGATTGATGTTGTTGGGGAGTCAAGGGTTTGTAACGAAGTTGGGATGAATGTCGTTTTGGAAGGTGTGTCGGAGAATGTTGTTGTTGACGTGCCAGATGACGTTGTTGAGAGTTCGGAGAATATTGTTGATGTGTTGAAGGATGTTGATGTTTCGCATGACGTAAGTGATAATTTTATTCTGAGTCGGGGTCGGGGATTTAGATAACTGTATTGATGTGAACAGGTATTGTAGTTTGTGGAGATTAGTTATGGTTACTGGTTTCCTATTGAGGTTCACGAATAATCTTTTGAAACTTGCAAGTAAAAAGCATAGAGACGTTATTATTGATAGCCAATTAAGTTTGAATGAGTATAATAGTGCTTTTGAAATGTGAATAAAAAATGAACAAATACATTCTAAGTAAACAAATTGGTTACAATAAACTGAAAGCATTATTGAAATTAGTTACAGATGAAAAGGGTTTTACAAGATTAAAGAAGCTTTGAAAACAGTTGTTTAACTTTATTTAGGTCGGGGGGTAATTTGATATTATTTTGGTCTACAAGGCATTACAACTGCTTTTTTTTGTGTAAAAGTTGAAAAACCACTCATAATTAGCAAATATAACAATATAATTAATTGTTCTAGCTAATTTTACATTTTTGCTTTCCAAGATACTCATATTCTGCATGAAATGATGATGTATGCAAAATTTTAAATTTTCGGTTAGGGTAGCGCCTGGGGTATATTGTGAACAAGTTTCACGTAAAACGGAACAGTAGTTCGAAATTTATTGTGGTGCGGTACATTGTACCTCTTCTCCCGAGTTAATAGACCTCCTAAAAGCCCGGGTCTTATAGGGTTAAACTATGACGTAAAGTACCCGATATTCCTTTGTAGGTACTCTTTTTTCACAAAATTAGTTATGCTTGATTCACACGATAATATCATGGTATCGAATCGAAGTTACAAGATGTACGAGCAAGGTTTTGGATGACAAAAAGGGGAAAAACGATTAAAAATATATTATTTCTACTTCTATATTATTTTTATGACGCAGAAAACGTAAACGAGTTTGAATACTAATATTTACATAGTTACGTATTTCGATTATGTCAAGTACTGACGTTTATTGCCGTGTGATTTTTTATTTATGTTGTTTATAATTAAAGTGATAGTAAACATATTTTCCACTCTTCTCTGAAGAGCCTCAGAGGAAACATCGGGGGCAAACCGGAACGGCACCGACCCAAGCGAGATCATGTGCCTCTTCTACCGATTTCAAAAATAATCTGATCCGCCCGTTTTCACCCGATTCCTCTGGGGTTTTTTGTTTCTTGATGCGGTACAGTTACCTCAGTTACCTCTGCGTAGGAGAGTGGAGATCTTGTTTCTTAGGATTGTTTTAACTGTGATAACGTTGTAAAGAAAGTGATAGTAAAGAGAGTTCGTAGTTTTTGATGCTGTTGTGAAGTGAACGATAGTCAGTATTGTATTTCTAAAGTACTCGTATATATTTTAAGTAAGTAATAAACAGGCGATGAAATTGTTCCAAATCAACTCTTGTCAATAAATCTGTAAGTTGTCCGATTTTTTTGAATGAGCGTAGTACCCTTATATACCATAACGAAGTTACTCGCTTTTTTAAGACTCGGAAGGTTTTATGAAAATCGTACAGAAGTAAAACCTGTTAAAGTAAATATTATTTACTGTAGCTAATAGATTTAACTTCGTATTTGGTGAGGGCTTATGACACCTTGAGAAATTTGAAGGTATAATGACAGCAATACGATGATATCATAGTGAGGTCATATAATTTTTTTTGAATATTTTACTTCCAGTAGTAGTTTTACGTTAATATTTATTGTCACTTGACAGCTTATTATATCGTGACAAAGATTCATAATGGCAACTATGTGATGACGCCATAGGGATGTCATATTGATGTTTAGAAAATCGTATTTCCTGTTCTTGGTTTACACATTTTTTAGATATAAATTACATAAAGGAAGTTGAAAAATGGAAGGAACCACATCTGTATGTGTACTACCAGATGACGAGAACCGAGCACACGGATCGTGGTCTATATTCGCAAAAGTTAAAAATACATTAACTTCATAGATAAAGTGAAAGTTCGAGGCCACATACCGATAAGATTGAGATTACTTTATGCGGAGAATTATTCAAACAACAATAAAATTGTAATTTTTCGCTGTTTGAGAGCGGTAAAATCTATCTACTTATTTATTAAAAAATAAGCACCGCATTAAGTTAATTGTGTGACGCTTATTCGAGGGCGAAGATAAGGCGAATATTTACGGAATTTGTAAACTAAACGGTCAATCTAAAAATTTACTTACAGCATTAATGAAAAAAAGTAAAAAGCACTACAATCAGCGCATCATGTAACTCGAGTAAGGAAGTTTTACGCTGTTGGTAATGTCTGCTTCAGGGAGGTTTGGACGAGAGTGTAAAATGTAATATGTTCTTTTATCCGAATTACTCAGTAGTGGATTAGACAGAAGCTTAGTTTCTGTATGTAAGTGTAAAAGTGGTAGTCGTTCTATTTTTACAACCAAATTAGAAAGTTGGTGGATTGGCTTATAATGCTTTCTAGGTATATTTCAAAATTGTATAATTAGGTAATTCATCAATTTTATTCCAATTGTCAATTAAGATTGGAGTAGAAAAGTTGCAACACAATTTACTCAATTCTATTTCGGAATTACTCATGGACATTATAAAATTGTAATACCAGTAAAAGTGATGTTTATAAGACCACACTTGTTCCAAAAAACAAACAAATAAACCCATTGATTTTAGATCGAGCTCTATAAACATAGACTATACGTGCATGCTATATTTTGAGTAATTAAAGGAAGGTTGTCGCAATATGGGGATATTAATTCATTTAACTATTTTTCTAAATTATCCTAAACACCCTTTTCATAGTTTCATATAAATATGTATACTATGTGTTGAGCCATTTATAAGAAAAATATTATTATTTCAAATTCTGGTCTTACTACACTCATATGCAGTTTGATATTATATCGAGATCTGTAAGAGTAGATGATGCTTCCTTCAATTTTAATGAAATTTTTTTAAAAAAATGTTTTTATCTAGATATATTAATTTCTCTACCTAAGATTGTAAACTCACACAGTTTATTTTTATTATGCTTATACCCTTGAATGCTTTGTTTTATTGTTTTCAATTTACATTTAGAAATATAAAAGATATTAACATGAGTGATCCTAATCAAATTGTGATACAGAAGTGTGAATATTGGATACGAGTAGCATTAGCTGTTTATAATACTATTAAAGACATTCTTTTGTGTATTCTTCATAATACATTTAACGATCCATCATACACTGGATTACCTACTGATCCACAACAACTTTA